>APFE030914566.1:0-12831 GCA_000404065.3 Pinus taeda | reverse complement strand
AACAAATAATTTGTAAGAAAAATAAATTATATAATAACTTAATAATAATAATAATATCCATTTTTAAGGTCACAACCAAGCTAGACACCAAATTGGTGTATGAGACCCCCTTGTTTGTGGGACAAGGGACCCACCTCCGCGCAACGATTTGACTGCTGAGTCTATGAAGGCATACATACTCTACCCCCCTCTGGTTTTGAACCTGTGACCTCTTAGGAGGAAACACATGCTCTTAACCATTAAGCCCTCTCAAGCTGTATAAAATTTGAATTTTTCATCTCCAAAATATTTGATCAAAAGACAACATGATAAATCAAATACATTTAATTAAATTCTATGAATTTGATAAACTAAAATTGATATATAGAAATAGTAATCACCATCATCATCATTTTTATTTTATTTATTTGTATATATTATTATTTATTAAAAAAAATAACAATATTCTCCCATCTTCAACATAATATTTGAAGGCAATGTCAACCACAAGAATACGAGTGACTAGTAAAGTTGAGTGACAATATTAAAACCTGTCAACTTATAACATTCTTATAAACCTTTAAAAAAATTTCTTCTCTTTGTTATTCTTTTTTAAAATTACCTTTCTTCTACACCAATATAAAATAAACTTTAAAAATTTATCTTTCTTCTACCCCAAATATAAATAAAGTTTATAGACTCAATGGTTGAGGCTTTCCAAAAAGGAAATCAGATATGTAATACAATTTTTTAAAGATCAATCCTAATGTTCACATATGGTTCTCCAAATCATAACGGTTGAGCTTCATAGAAGCCTTAGACTTAAACCAAAGAAATATCCATAAAACATCTAAAATACATATCATAAAAAATTAGTAACAAGATTAAGGTGAGGTGAGTTGACAATAGCTTGAGCAAGTAAATATTTCCATCTCTTTCCCTAACTTTGGTTTTTGTTAAGTGATTATCTGGTTGGGATTGGTGCCTTGTTCACGATAATTACCCATGGGCTCATAATTTCATTAAAAGAAAATTTTCCTACACAGATGCTAAATATTTATGCACTAAATAATTAAATAATTCATTACGTAAGAGAGCCATCATCCCATAATAGATAAATGCATGCAAGATTAACAAGGGCAACTGCGTAGCGGTAGTCTCTACCGTATTGCCAATAAAAACTAAACAATTATAAAATGAATATTTAGGAGTTTGGACCAATTTTGTGCTTAGTTTCACACAATGTCAATTAAGTTTTTATGAAATTGCAGTCACCAGAATTGCTTGAAGTGTGTAGTCACTCATGTGTATAGAAGCAAACAGTATGCAAGACCCAGATTCCATTTTATTTGCTACTGCTTCACAAATGTCGTAGGAGTTTCTTTAACTTGCACCCAGGGTGTCTTTTATTTTTATGGAGAACACCCGGGGTGTTTATACTGGTAGTGAAAGCGGAGGAGGCTGGCAATATCCTGGAACATCAATGGAATGAATGGTGTAATGGGTTACGGACTGAGAGGAAATTGTGATTGTTGCCGTCAGAATTGGCCGTAGTCAATGTAGCGATAAGTGTGCCTCTTTTATATATCTATTTAAAGCGATGTTTGGACAAAAGCGAAGGTGAGGAGAAATTTCCAAAATCTTTCCCCACCCTTCATGTGATAATACTGATTATTAATAATCGTGATAATATGATTATTAAACTGGAGTGCTTTGTGGGATAAACTATGATTGTGTTTTATTGGGTGAACTATAATTCCAATTTCAATGGGCTCAATTGATGGTTTGCTTATGTGTCAATAGACACAAGAAAACTTGTAAAAGTAGATGCTGCCATTGAGACAGACTATTGCGCTACTCTAGCTTGCAAAACTAGATACGTGAGTACAAAAACCCTTGCAAGGGCTGTTTTCCAGCTCTAACAAGAAACTCGAAAGAACAACGTAGAGGAGAGGCCAAAATTAGCATTAAAACCACTTCCACTCATACTTATACGGGTATTGTAGGGAATTGATCCCGAATACTATAGAAAAACAGGCATGGATATATCACAACATATTTAAAGGTATTGAATGGGAGGCTTAGAGTCCCGGTGCAAATCTTCCACAGTTCCCCATATATTCCTCGCAGAGGAAGGGACTTACACTGATCAGGGGAACTGAATTTAAATACTGATTATAATAATAAAGTTTTGCAATAGGCTTTTGGATTTTTTTTTTTAACTTCATATGCTGATGTGGCACTGAGATTTGGATGAGTGGATATTCTTTGTCTTGGCATGCTGTCCGCCATTGTAGATAAAGTGGAAAAGATTTTTGGAATATTTAAAGGGATAAATAATTTTGGAATAGTTCTGAGTTATGCGATTGATATGTGATAAGCTCTCTGGTAAACAACTGGCCTGCAACTTAGGAAGATGCCAAGGTTTATTTTTGGATTTGTGTTGTTGTTTTTAAAATATGCGGCTATAGTTTAAGATGTTCTTCACTCAACGTGCCGACGCAGGTTTGATAAATAGTTCAGTGTCAAACCTCACCATCGGGGTATGCTCCAACTCCGAGAAAGTAACCTAGTTAAGAAGATGTTGTGCTTCATTGGAATTTTCTTGGGTTTCTAAATGGGTCACATTCAAGAGAATAAACGTGATAAATAATATAAAATATTCCATGTACAGATTATAAAAGTTAACACGTTATTTTAAAATTTCCAGAACACTGTACTGATTGACGCACGTTTCCATCAAGAGAAAAGGAAGTTACATTGCATGATCACCACTTGTTACATTGCATGGTCACCGCTTGTTCCCATTGGAGATTACAATATTCAGGCGCACGTTTCCATCAAGAGAAAAGGAAGTTACATTGCATGATCACCACTTGTTACATTGCATGGTCACCGCTTGTTCTCATTGGAGATTACAATATTCATTGCATGGTAGCCACTTGTTCTGGTTGAAGATTACAATATTTTGATCAGTGATGTAACCAAAAAGCATAAAGCTACTTCTATTTTGATCTACTCAGCGCAGGTTGTAGTGAAATTCGCTTCTTTTAAATTTAATGGAAAACAATGTACATGGTCGAACAACGAGTTCTAGTAATACTTCTACAACATGGAATTACAAGCACAGTCTTAACCATTCACCTGGTCATGAATAATCTAACAATGCTTGAAGGCTTTGATTTTGGTTCTACTACTATACTACGTAGGGTGAAGGAGCCAAGAGAATTGCTGAACTTCTTGAGTGTCATGTTGTTCTTGTGGGTAATGAAACCAATGCTTGAACAAGTGGGGTTTGTTGTAAATGACCCTACGCAGTGGAGAGTAGTTGGTGTAGTTGCCATGATACTAAGGTAGCTACTATGATACTAACACTGAAGCAGATTATTTCTCTTCCACAATGTAATTAATACTACCAGGGATCAATGAAGACTTGGCCATGGTTAAATTCGCTCCTTTTAAATTTAATGGAAAACAATGTACAGGGCCAAACAACTTGAAATTTAATTTTATGCAATTAATATGAACCTTTCTGGTTCAATAAGCAAGCACCTAACAGCAAGGAGTAGGATGAAGCGGTACGGAATAAAGCAACAGATGAGTAAGCAGCTTAAAAAGGTGTACTATTATGGGGTTTGGGGGTATTTTCAAACTATTGGTAAGTAAATAAGCTAATGGATGTATTTCAGTAACTAGGTAAGAGTGTCTAAATCAGGTCTGTAGGAAGGTTCTATCAGTAAGAATGAAGATATACATCATTGCTAGAATATGCCTACTTGCTTTTTTTTATGCTGAAACTTTTCTTCTTTAGTTCTTCGAATCCACATCCCTGAAATTATCGGTGAGAAGAGGGATCTTCATTATTACTGTGTACTATGGGACATTCGCTGCTTATAGCAGCCACCATGGTCATCCAACCAAGTTGTATACCTCTCGCCTGAGCCAGGTTGTAAACCTCTCACATGAGCATCAAGTACTAAAGCTAAGAGCATACCCCGTTCGATAGCCCATATCGCCCATGGATAGTTCCCAGTCCAGCCAAGGCCAGATCTGAGGGATCCTTGAACTCGAGATAAGGAAGAAAAGGCCAAATACTCTAGGTATGAACCTACGACACATATGTATGATATTATCATCAATTCGGTAGGCGGGCGGGTTGGCTTATTTACCCTGCTCACTAGAGAGAGGACTGCAACATTCATTTCCTTTTGTAATCCCCTGGACCATAGCCTGTTCTCATTGATTATAGCCCATTATCATTTATCCCTTTCTCATTGCCTTAAGTACAATGACACTCATAGACAATAGTCATTGAGCCGGAAGGGTAGTTGATAGTCAATCATTGGCAGTGCTCTTTACCGTTGCCGGAAGGTAATAATGTAGTAATATTTTGCATGTAAGAACTTGCAAAAGCAGAGTGATTAATAATTTGGTAATATTCTACATGTACTAAATTCCAAAAGAATCATGTTAATCATTGAAAGAATGCATTTTTACTTTATTTAACAGTATTTAATAGTGATAAATTGCTTGTTTATTCAGACAGAAGGCTACAAAAAACAAAACAGGCTTGGTTCGAGGGTCACCACACATTCTTTTCTTTGCACATGTATGTTTTTTTACAATGAATCTAATTATATACTTCAGATTCAACATTAATAGGGTAGGTAGAGTTGAAGGATGCTTAAAACATCTTACCTTTTCTTTTGCTGAAAGGTTGAGTGTTTGAGTTCCCTTTTGAATATATGCCTCTATATACTGACCTCTATGGCCTCTGTTCTCTGTGATGACTTCTTCGGCTATTGTCAGGAGGATATGCAGGATATGTAACGGCCTCTGCTCTCTATGATGACTTCTTCGACTGTTGTCAGGAGGATATGCAGGATATGTAACATGAAATTTCTTTACACATTGTTGTGAATGAAGACAAATGAAGATGAGGCAGGGTGACGAACATGTTGTTGTGAAGTGATAAATGGCGAGAAGAAGCTGACTGAGAGCACAGACACCTAGACACCTAGACTGCATGCAATCTATGTGCGTCTCTTACCATATACAACCATACCTCGAACTAGTTATCCAAAGTTTTAGGAAAAGCATAGAGTCGAGTCTGCCACACTGTTTATCCTAAGTTTTAAGAAAAGTACAAGAGCCTGCCAAATTGATTATCCTAAGTTTTAAGAAAAGTACACAGTTGAGCCCCAAACTCTTTATCCTAAGTTTTGAGAAAAGTATACAGTCGAGTCGGCAATAAGAGGTCGAAACAAAAACTTTCGATAAAAGTTTTTTGAGTAGAATATTTTATTTAAAACATTGGTTTAAACATGAAATGTACGGGAATATATTGTTTGGTCAAAGTGAATTAATAGGAAGTCAACGATCGATCGATCGCAATAGTCCCTACTATGCCAAAGGCAGGGACTAATAAGGCTCTTATTCAAATAAAGTGTGATTTCCATGAACAAAGAAGGTGAGACTATAGTGAATTGACAAAACAATGAGATGGCAATGGTGGCATAAGTTTCTTAGCATGCTTTATAAAATCGTTTGTCATAGTAAAAGAAAGAGAAAGTGCAGTTGAAGAACAAACCTTCATAATTACCCTGGAGGGCCATTCTCTAATTTATCAAAACCCAATTAGGTTTCCAATTATATGTTTATACAAATGAGTTGGGATGTGAATGATATGCAAAGAGACTTATTTCATGGCAAGAGAGATACCCAACAAGATATTCTTTCCTCTATTCAAGAATGTGGAGAATATAGATAACATATACATAGGGCTTACAATTCTTACAAGATAATAAATAAGCTATACTATATAAAAACCTAGAAGGTGATGAACCCTAGTATTCCAACAATAATGTTGCAACTCCCAAGGCTACCAACTTTAATTGTCAACCCGGGCTTCGTACAAACTTAAGAGGTGGCAGTGCTATATGCATAATAGGACCAAACCAATTTATATAAAGACCACTCTGTCAATATCAATCGAATCTAGATTTGCAAGAAAAAGAGATTGAATAAAAGCAAATTTCTAATATACTTGAAAAAATGGAAATGTTGATCTATTTGCAGAAATGGAAATGCTAGTCTACTTTGCAGAAACATAAAGGCTAACCTACTTGCATGAATGCAAATTCTAACCTAATTTCATAAATCTAAAGGTTACTCTACTTATAGAATGTAGACATTAATCTATTTGCAGAATGTGAATGTGGCATCAAGGGAAACCTAGTTTATGCTTAAGAAATAATAATTCTTGAAATGGTAACCCTAGCTTAAGAAACACCAAAGAAATTAAACTTGATCTAACTTGCATAAAGTAAAGAGCATGAAATCAACCTTCAATCATTTCATTCAAGAGATATTATATCCTAGTAACAAAGTTCATTAAGTGCTTTATAAACTAATCATGTAAATCATCACTATGCTATACAATTCCTGAATATGTTTACTAACCCCAATTATAGAAATGAATTGAAGTAGTGGAAAGGAAAGTCCTAAGTGTTATTTAGTCTTCCTTAATCATTGTTTCAGAACCTAAGGTACATTATTAAATGCTAAAAGGCAAAAATTAAGCTTTAACGACAATTCTGGTCAAGTTTGGAGAGCTTCTACATGGTGCTACATGATACTACAAGATTGCTAGAGGATGCTACAATATTTCCCTATTTTGCTACAAGATTGAATCCATGAGCATTATGAGGGCTAAAAGGGTGGTATGAAGGTTGGAAATGGTAATGGAAAGTAGAATAATCTTGTATGAGGTCCTTTCCAAGCTTAGCACCCCCCAGGGGCCCCTTTTGCACAAGAATAAATGCACACGATGGCCTTCAACAAACCAAAAATGAACTCTTGGTGAACAATGTTTTGAGGGAGTTGTTGAGGGAGAAATAAAGGATTTGGTGGTGTGATGAGGAGTGTAAATGAAAATTCTAACCTTACAATCCAACATTAGGACCTGCACACCACAAAAGTTACCCAGTCTTTCCAAACATCTAGAGAATGCTAACAATGAAAATTGCAGAAAGTTAAAATAACAAAGAATTGAGGAGTTGAATTTTATTCAAGATATGACTAATGCATTAAAAGGTAATATATATTGTAGTATGCATAGGACCTACAACCACAAGAGATTATGCTTCCGATGCTTAAATAAAACTGCTAAACCAATTACCAATTTGTAGAAAGTTCAACGATGCAAAAAGAAGGCTAATCAGAGATCTAACTACTACAAAAAGATAATAACTATATATTTTTGGCTTACCAACACAATATATCATCTAACCACACTTCCCACAAGAGAGGTGATTCACAGACCTGCATAAGCAATTTTCTCATAAACAAATTCTGCTAGAAAGGAAAGGAAATACTTCCAAGAAAGAAAATGCATGAATAAAATACACAAAAGAGAGAGACTAGAGCCTCTAGGTTGGGCCCTAACCCAAGGGGACTCATCCCTCTAAAGAAAACTCAGGTTGAAGGTAATAGAAGGATTCTCATTAATCTAAAACAATGCTCAAGTACATGATAAAATGAATGAAAATGACAACTACAAGTTCCTAGCTCTTAGTAGCCTCTATCTTCTCCAAAATTTTGAATCTTATTGAGCCCTTGGGCTTCCTTATTTATAAAAAAAATGACTGAGGGGGACCGTCCTTGGAAAGAGGGTTTCTTCCCTCCAAAATCCCTAAAAAGGTGCATATAGCTCCGTGAGATCCTCACAATCCTTGAGTGTGTTAGCAGTTAGTAGATCCTCGAAATGTGGGTGAGTAAATGCAATGAACAAGCCTCCTACATATTCTTTAACTGCCTCCAACATATCTTTGCATAGTAAATGCACTTTTTTCTTGCACATTAATCATGTTAGGCCACAATATATAATAAAAATCCTTTAGTCTTCCTAATAAACACATTATAGTCAAAACGATGTTATCAATGCGAGGAAAGAGGTAAATATATGTTGAAGGATGGCCAAATGGGCCTTGTTATATACTTATTAATGAGGCCCATAAGAAGATGCTCATGATTTTCTCTCAAAACCAAAGTTATCCGAGGATATCATGGGCTAAATACCTTTCTAAGGATGACAATGGTAATGATAGGGTTGAGATTGGAATAACATGATTTAAAAATAAGATAGATGCACAAGTTGAGTTTGGATAAGGTCTTGAGAACATATACACATAATATGGACATGACATGGAGAGTGTACGAGGGAAAGATGAGTAGAATTCTTGTGGCCACAGAAATATGTAGTGGAATAACAAAATGAGAAGACTCAACATTGCATAAGATATGCAAATGTTAAATGATAGCTTAGTGGAAGGGCTTTGAGATATGGCTCGAATCTTAATACTACTGAAGGTCAATTGTTTAAACCCTCTTCATGCTTAGCTCATACCCCGTTATTTGCACACTACCTGTAGATGTCTATTAAGGGTGGTTAGCATAGAGGAAATAATGTCAAGAGGTTAAGCCAGAGAAATGATAACCTAAGTAAATAAAAGCATCATTGCTGCCTCAATGGAAATGAAAGTCAAAATTAACATGTTAATGTAAACAATCCCATGCACCTCCACAAATGCATCAAGTGACAATACTTTAGTTGTGGTTAGCATGGAAAGTTTGTGAAGTGAAGTTTAGCAAAGGTCCACATACAAAGGATGAAATAAATTGACTCCTTAAAATAAAGAAACTCTCATGGTGAGGATTTAAGAACATTTTCTCAATTTTCATATGGTAACTCTCCATGGCTATAGGTTAATCATATTCTAGACAAAGATTGAGCCAACATTATCTTTTCGTTAGAGATAAGAAGAGAGTGTGGAAAGGGTTGGTGCTTGGCCCTCATATAACATGGATCCATATGAACGCTCAAAGGTGAGCACAAATCAAAACATGCTAGGATCATTAGCTTTTGAACACTTAGACTAGTTATCATCATGAGATATTATCACGCTCTAAGCCAAAATGAAACTCTTGAAATGTTACCCAATGATTAAATTTCGTGTTTGGGTTTGACACAACTTGAAATGGAAAATAGAGGGGAGGTAAAGGGTGCAAACATGTTAGTTGGGTGTAGCTCTAGTGGCTGTGAGGAAAGTTGTTAGCCTCCCCATTTAAGTTCAAATCCCATTTTGTGACATGTTGTCTCTTAATGAGTTGATTGTTGATGAGTTATTGACCTAACCTTGTGTCATGAAGCATCTACGGTCTACCCTAGGTCCCATCATTGGATTGAGGGGAAGTATAGAGATAGTTTCCCTCGAAATGTGTTACCTAGTGCAAAAACAACACAAACATGGGAGGTGATGCCACTACTTGAGGAAAATTTATCCCAATTATGAAACCACACAAAAAAACAAGATGTACCTATGTAATCCATGCAAGATTGAAAAATATGAAAGTAAAACCAAAACCATTTACTTTGGACTTTAATGGAAAGCAATGCAAAAACATCCTTGAGCTAACAACCTTAAAGTGCACTGCCAAACTAATATAGGCAACTTCAATTTCCCACAACATCCAATGGATTCCATGAATCCAATAGAATTTGAAACTCTCCTCACAACAACAACACAATTGAGGACACAAGGAGGAATGAAGTAGGTTATGAAATGACCTAGTTCTATCGAATGATCAACCAGTGCATTGAATTCATCAATATCCACCGATCTACCTTACTAATACAAGTAGTGATGACTTATACTATGGTAGTGTTTAAGTCAATAAAAAATCATGTCGATCCCAATACCATTTATGTAATTCCCCCAACATCACCAAATATAATGAGTCTATCTAAATCGTTTACTATCGCCCAAAACAAATTCATAGAATGCCATTGTTAAGACTTATACCATGTAGTACAAGTGTGTGAACTATTGAAGTGTATATTATGGGAGGTTATCGAATCTACAAAGAATTCATTGTGAGGAGGAAACCTTGAAGAAGTGCATAGGCCTCGACTTAATTGTTTGTGAATATTTTTAACCCCCCTTACCCCTCCCCACAAATAAAATAAAATAGAAATTATTTCTAGTTTTTATTTAATATCTATATGATTCACCTGACATGTGCCATAATTCTATATATAATATAATATCATAGATATAATTTTTACCAATTTTAATTACAAGAAAAATAAATATTTATATAAACGATTAATAAATAACAACTATTGTCAATTATTTTTAAATAATTTTGTTTCATTGAGCTCACTTAGCATGATTAGTGCCGATGAAAATGTAAAGTAAATGTGATGCAGGTACATGTTCAAATCCCAATTGCCTACCATATGGTCGTGTTTGCGGGGTGGACATCAATTACCTACGAATTACACGTGGTAAACGGTTATAATCAATTATGGTTGTCACATGAGTATGAAGCACCACCCATATTGTTCGATTCCCTAAAAAAAAAAAAAAAAAAAAAAACTTAATATTCACTCTTTTCATTTATCTTATTATAATAAGGTTTCAAATTATCTATCTTTTTTTTTTTTTTTTTGTTGGAAAAATTTGCACAGATCAACCTTGAAGGGAATCTTTTAAAGCCCGTTAGCTAGACTAGCAGGGCCTAACCCTAAGGGCGTCAAAGAGAATGGACCCTGTGACCTCTTGATCGGCGAGGTGCTTAACAACAGGGACTCGACCCCCTTGGGGTTGGTTTCAAATTATCTTATATGGAAGTTGAATTTTTTTTTTTCCCATCTATAATTTATCTTTTTTTTTTTTGATGACTTATTATGTCTTTGTAATATATATCTCTCTATATATATAGTAATTAGTTGTTTAAAAAGGTTGGATTCAATGGTGGGAAGCAAGGAGGTTTTCACTCTAGAGCAAGGTTCAATTCCCATGAAGGTTTAATATGAGGTTATGAGGGAATCTTGAGGATTTTGGTTGCATCCAAAAAAATTATACGCCAAACATTGAATTGGTGTATAAGACCTCCTTACTTGTGGGATAAGAGACTTACCTCCCCACAATAATTTGATCACTAAAATTTACAAAAATTTCCATACTCTACCCCCTTTAAAATATATAACTTGTTACAAGAAAACACATACTCTTATCATATCTATCATTACATTTTTGTTATATATATAATCAATTACTCTATAACATAATAAGTCAAATTTAAAAAAAACCATGTAAGAATGTTAAAGTAAATATATATATATAAGATAGAATTAAAGATTAAAAATACACTTAAAAGAATATTAATCACAGAATATATTAGTAATGATACGAATCAAAAAATAAATTAAAATCGAAAAAAAAACTCCTTCTTATTTGGTTCGTAACGTTTTTTCCTTTGATTTTTTTTTTTTTTTTTTAATATATTTATTAAATCTTTAATAATTGGGAAATTATATTCAATTGAAAAATCTTCACTTGTTTGATTTTCTAATTTGTTTATTGTATAGTTATAATTATATTATATATATTATTATATATATATATAGTATATATAGTATATAATACTATATAATAATGTATAATATATATATTTTGTGATACCAATAAAGAAGAAAATAAGTTATTAATTCACAAAATCAAATAAAATTTCAAATTTTCATTTCTCAATTATTAGTTTCTGTCTTGTTGGAGATTATAGCATTTACGATCAAACTGTATTGATTTTGCATTATTTGTTGTATTTTTTACAATTTTAACTAATGTTTCAAGAAAATGTTCAATATTTTTATTTTCTTGTAAATTTAAAAATAATTTTCTAATTTTTCTGGAAATGTTTTTCCTAATTCTAGACCGGCTAATTCTTAATGATGGGACATAATTCCCCTGGTGGGGGACATTTTATTTTCCATATTTTTCATTGCTTGTCAATTCATTTAAAAACAAAAATGTGAGTGGTCAGCCCGTTGGTGAGTGCTCTAACACCGACACTATTATGCTACTGCTATGCCCAATCATACCAAAACTGACTTGGTTGCAAGGGGGGTTATTTGTGTAGAGGCCATAACTGACAGAGTTGTTGTTTACCGCAAAGAACAATTAAGCAATCCACGCCACGTGTGAAACCTTGTAATCCGAAAGTGTGCAGAGGTATGGAGGATGAACCATCCTCCACACAGTTAAAGTCTCTTCATAACGGAGGTGCAAATAAGCTTCAAATGAAAACATTTATTGTATAAATAAAATTTAATAGCATTGCCTTGTATACTATTTCATTTGAATTGTCGTTCGATTTTGGCGCATTTATTGGCCCTAGATTTTGGCTACCTCGTAAGACCTATCTCTTTGCCTCTGTTGCAATGAGACGTTGTGAACATTTAATTATAACTAGCCTAGTTTTTAGTTGTTCGGATACCAATGAGTAACATGATGTCGGTATCATTTCATCGTCACTAAGATGGCGTCGCTGGTTTATATCAAATTAGATAGGACCTTGGTAGCATTTAATTGTTATCATTAAATAGGAACTTTGCTTTGTCATATTATTTTAGTCGCTCTTGTCCATTACAAAATAATCAATAGTAAATGTTAAAAATGACAAGGAAATCTCATATTTTGGGGAAACAAATCATTTGGGCCAAGTCAAGATTTCTTCAACTGACACAACATGAAAGTGAATTTGGGTAAATGTGAAACAATATTAGGGCATTTTAAAGTGCATGCTTGCCCCCTTTAAATGGGAACAAAGAAGAGGAAAACAGTCCTAGAGAAAGAAAATAAATAAGAGCAGTGAAAATAAAGAAGAGTAAGCCATTTACAGTCCCACATCTACACCTCTTACTTGGTCATTGTTTGGTAAATTTAGGGTGTCCTAAATTGCTACATTAATTTGTCAATCCGGGATTCGTAAGCTGACGAAGTGTGGCGC
>APFE030914564.1:0-10370 GCA_000404065.3 Pinus taeda | reverse complement strand
TTGCCCACGTCAACTTTGCTTTTAACTAAATTGGACTTTTAAACAAGTTTTTGGAGTATTATTTTAATTTGGGTGGACTGAGCTATTTACCCAATGTTTTTTAAAAGTTTGAGTGGAGCGTGCTGAGCCACCTACAGGATCATGGTTTTTTAAACTGGTTCGAGTGGAGCGTGTTGAGCCACCTACACGATCATGGTTTGCGACAGCTGGTGTTCATTCACTAGGGACCAGGCGGGTATCGTCTTCATTGGACACTTAGCATCTGTTTCGGGGATGGTTTTCAGATCATGAACACCTGGTCTTCATATGAACTTGCAGGTTCTTCATATGAACTTGCAGGTTCCATTCGTATGATTCGTATCATTCTCTTTCCATAAAGACCTTAGTGCACCAATTGAGGATTTTCTTTTCTGGGTTGATATTTGGCTCTAAGAAGTAGGTTTCATTTACAGTTCTGCGAACTTGTAGATGAATATCTTAGTCGAGGCCATACTGTTTCGGGGAAAGTTGGTTTGATATTTTTAGCCTAGAAGTCCTGTAGGGTATACTGATCTCTACCAGTCTATCATCTTTTCCCTGTTCATTCTGATCCTCGACACCTGCATTGGGGTTTTTTTTAAGTCTATATCATTTAGTTTCAGTAGTGTTTTGGTCTGCACAAGGATTTACATCAGTTAATTGGAGGAAGGCTTGTAATGAACAAAGGGAGCCTGGGTTCCTGGGGTGGCTCAACCGTAGCTTTCTTCGGTGAAAAGAGGTAAGCAGTTTTCATCCATATCTTACAGTTAAATCCCGGGACTTCTTTTTTTACGATTCTCTTTCCATAAAGACCTTAGTGCACCAGTTGAGGATTTTCTTTTCTGGGTTCATATTTGGCTCTAAGAAGTAGGTTTCATTTACATTTCTACGAACTTGTAGATGAATATCTTATCTAAGGCCATACTGTTCCGGGGAAAGTTGGTTTGATATTTTTAGCGTAGAAGTCTTGTAGGATATCCTGATCTCCACTAGCGTATCATCTTTTCCTTGTTCATTCTGATCCTTGACACCTACATTGGGGATTTTTTTAAGTCTATATCATTTAGTTACGGTCTTGTTTTGGTCTGCACAAGGGATTTTTTTAAGTCTATATCATTTAGTTACGGTCTTGTTTTGGTCTGCACAAGGATTTACATCAGTTAATTGGAGGAAGGCTCTTAATGAACTAAGGGAGCGTGGGTTCCTGGGGTGGCTCAACCGTAGCTTTCTTCGGTGAAAAGAGGTAAGCTGTTTTTAGCCATATCTTACAGTTAAATCTTGGGACTTCAAAAAAGCTTAAGAGGCACAAAAAATGATTTGATTCTTTATGTTTCTCTTTCTTTCATAATGTTTGAGCCAAGCTAACAGCGGTCTGTATAGATGTCTACCTGTTCTCCAACTTCAACATCTTATATAGTGTATTTTAGAATGAATTACAAATTCGCCTCATAAACATAGATGTCTACCTGTTCTCCAACTTCAACATCTTATATACTATATTTTAGAATGAATTACAAATTCGCCTCATAAACAATTAAATCTCGCTCATTACGCAATCCATATCTGGAAATTTGAAATTCCAGAGGTGCTAAATTGACCCAGAATTTGATCGTGCACTAGTTCTAATTTATGTTGTCTCCGTTATTAGAACTATTTATATCAATATCCCAATGGAAGAGATTATCAATATTTCCTCTTCCATAAACATTAATATATTTGACTAACTGATCTCAAACATGTTTGGATAATTTCAGATTCTTGCATTAGTTATGATACAAAAAATCCACAGTTTGATTTTAGAAAATAACATATTCATTGATTGTAAATCGGATTCCTCCCTTCCTGAGGCAGGGGACCCTGCGTTGCATGCATAACGTCGCAGAAATCAATTGCAGGTACTTGATTTTGAATTCATTAATTAGCAAATATAGATCGTGTGCCAATTAATTACCTCCTGTATACGGTGGGAACAATCCTGCTAAAAACCCACTTCACTAACTAATATTTGGAATCAAATAATCGTAATTTCTATGATATGGTTGATCTAAGTTGTTTATTAACAAAATGAAAAAAAATTATTTGAAGTTAAAACTCCTTAATATTTTGCATAAAAAGCAGAGGGTAGATACCTTGTAATTTCATGCAAATTAAAAAGCTACTTTAGTCATTAAGATTAGTTAAAAATCCTTAATATTTTGCATTAAAACATGCGGTTAGAAACCTTGCAATTCCATACAAAGTAAAAGCTACTTCAGACATTAATATTGGAAATTAAAATTTCTAATTCTTATAATATGGTTGATCTAAAATAGACTTTTTAATAGCAAAATAAAGTAAAAATCTATGTAGCTTCATAGAAGCCCACTATTAAAAATCACGAATGTTCTAATATTAAAAATAAAATAATTTTGAAGTTAAAATCTATTTAGGTTGATAGAAGCCCACTATTAAAAATCATTGATGGTCTAATATTAAAAATAAAAAATAATTCTAAAGATTGCACGGTCAATATTAAAATATAGACTTTAAAAAAGTAGAAACAATCACGGATGGTTTAATATTAAAAATAAAAATAATTTCTCACGGATGGTTTAATTATTAAAAATAAAATAATTCTTAAAGATTCAAACAGGTTCAATATTAAAAATAATAGACTTTAAAAAATTAGAAAACTGTAGTTTCGTTACAATTTCATTATTTTATAGTATATAAATTTAATTTATGATTTAAAAGAATATGTTAAAATATTTTAGAAAATAATATAAAAATAATATTATATAAATCTTTACTTTCACTAATATTGTTAAATGAAAACTTAATGTTTTTTATCATTATTATAAATGATAATTTTAAATAATATAATTATTTCATAATTTTAAATAATATAATTATTTCATAATATTACATGAACAACAAATCTAGTGACTAATGTGAAATCTGAAAGAAACACAGAAACTAGTAACTGATGTGGAATGTAAAAGAAACACGGAAAGTAAGATTAGAGGAGACAGCCTTTAATTAATTTGGATTTCTAAATCTAAATTTATGGAGAGGAGTTAGCCTTTAATTAACTTGGATTTCTATATCTAAATTTATGGATGGGAAAATATAATCATGACAGGCTTTTGATATAACTTTGCTTAATTGGTCCTGAATATTATTATCACTAGTTGTCCACAGATCCTGGAATTTCACTAATGTCAGTGGATCCTAGAATTTCACTGACAATTCTATGAGTAAAAAGCTAGCAATGCACAATTTCAATTTCTCATCATTGGCACTTTCGGTTTCATTGTTATCCAGCCACTGATTTGATTTTATAATAGAAAGTTAATGCTTTCAGAGCAATGGCCACTGCTTTAATTATGGAAGGTTACTGCATTGCGAGCAATATACACATATACACATATCTATTTATTAAAAAATAAAATATTACTCCGCCTATGATTTCGGCTTTAAAAAATAAAAAAATTACTATGCTTATGATTTCAGCATTGTACTTCGACAAAGCCTTGTAATTCGACAAAGACAAAAAAAATTATTTGAAAATAATTTCGGCTATTTCGGCAGGTATGCTATCTGCAAAGTTATGACTCCTGCTTGATGTTTCTCATTTTTTCATTTTTTCTACCATACCTGAGACGAAATCTAGAGATATGCATATGTCATTGCTTTGTTTTAACAATATCTAACACCTTAAATCTAACACCTAACACTCATATATTTTCGGCAGGTATGCCGTGTGCAACGCGAACTTGTTAAAACAGTAAAGTTGAATCGTTAAACATGGAAAAATATATCATTTTAAATAATGAAAATAATAGTTTTATTGTTTTCTTGAAGCGATTTTATGGGATGATGTATTAAATATTTTAATTAAATTTTCTGTATATTATTAAAACAATAAAGTGAATCGTTAAAGTATAGAATTAAATCTATATTATTAAATATTAAAGTTTGAATTGTTTAAATTTATAAATTTTAAGCGTTTTAAATAATATTTAAAATATTAAATTTGTTTATATATTTAAAAATATAATTAAAGTAATGAAAAATTATGATTATATTTAATATTTATAAATATATTAATTTTCAAAGAGGGGCAGTCCTTGCAGAAGCTTATATTAGGTCTGATTTTGTACAATATATACATCAAACGTCATATCGACCGTTACATCAGATCACAATTAACTCCAGCATATGACTGACCGCACAGCAACAACATAGACGGGATTTGACCACCAATAAGATGCGAAAAAATCGTGAACCCCACCAGGTGAACCACGCAAACCATGCACATGCGTGTTATGAGCAATCGAAATTCAAATTTTATAAGAGAAATTAAAAATAAAAATATCTAGCATCAAACCTTCCACAATTCCAAAAATAAGAACATTGCAAAAATAAATACATCATTATTTTATCGAAAATTAAAACCAATACTGATTTAAAAAAAAAAAAACAAATTAACCTAACAAAAAAACAAACTAAAGCAGATTTCCATTAAAACGTTAAGCATTCATATTTCAAATACTCTAACCTCACATTTCAACTTGGTCGTGTTTGGTACCGCTAACCACTTCCATCTAACGTTTTCCTATATCATTGGCCATGGGTTTCAACATAATGTAGAAATGAAGGAACCCACAAACAAATACTCCGACTCCTTATGTACATGTCAATCTTTCAACAAATATTCCATTTCCTATACTGCGCTTTTATATTAGTATGTTTCCACTATTTTCCTAAAGCCCCAATATAGATGGTATTGAAATCAACTCTCCTCTCTGACTACCTGTCATCTTGTAAGCCACACGATTATGTGTTAGACGATTCGCAACAATTTCAGCAGTTGATTCAGCCTACCTGTCATCTTGTAAGCCACACGATTATGTGTTAGACGATTGCAACAATTTCAGCGGTTGATTCAAAGAGGTTGCCCAAACGATTTGGGCGTTTCATTTGGCACCGGGTCGAATCAGCACTGTGATGGTGGGTGGCAGACATTGCCAGTTCTTAATGGTAGTCATGGGCGTGGTGGCCTTCATGGCAGCAGCAGGAAGCAGCGTCAGCGAACATGATTCACAGCCGCCCTGTTCCTCTCCCGACTGCACAACCCCCCTCATAAGTTTATTACCATGTGTAGACTACATTACTGGAAATAATAACACCAGCTCACAGCCAACCAATGACTGTTGTTTATCGATCGCTTCCATCCTCGGCAGGTCCGACTGCCTTTTCCATCTTTTCCGTAGCAGCGATTACCTTGGCTTTCCAATAAATCAAACCCTCGCCTTCTCGCTCCCTGCGGCCTGTAATATCAACGCTTCCGCCCCAAATTGCACAGGTACAGGGCGTCTAGGCTCTTTCTTTTGCAGATCCTTGCAATCTTTATCGCAAGATTCAAAATCTTGACCGACATGAAGATTAGAACGATTTTTAGTTAAATTTAATGTGCTCGTGCAGATATTTTCTTTACGACCGCGGTCGACCGTGCTCCTCAAAGCCCAGATATCGCAATTTTAATTGAAATTCTCAAGAATTTATCTGACATGTTATTTTTATGCAGATACCACATCGTTCGTTTAAGCTCAAATTCTTGAAAACTTATACCACATTTTCTTTTAAAATCGGGGTTAGAGCTTCCTTTTTTTCCGTTTATGTTGAGAACACAGGAGATCGTTCGTTTTAGTTTAAGTTCTTGAAAATTTGAGAGCGGCAATTTTTCTGCAACATCTATCCGGCATTCCTCCTTTAGGATCTACTTTGAATACAGATGTTCCTTCCTTACCTTTTAAATTCCTAATGATTTATGGAACAATTTTATTTATTTTAACATACGAGCCTGCAGGTTTTTCTTCCTATAGTTTAAATTCTTGAAATCTATCCTGCACTTTTCTTTTGAAACTTAACTTTATCGCGTAAAAACTAGAGAGCTCAGAGCATCTGTTCGTTTCAGTTTAAATTTCCTGAGAAATTATCAAACATTTTATTGAAAAATTATTTGTCATTTTTCTATCAAAACCTCTATTTAATTAAAAAAAAAATCAAGAACGCAGTTTAGTTTAAATTAATGAAAATATGCAGCATTTTTCTTTTAAAACGAGCCTTTAGGATGAGAAAATATAATAAATAAGGATGAGAAAATATAATAAAGATTTTGTATGTTGCAGTGGAGGATATGTGTATCAAATTGAAATATGAAAGGAATTTGATTTTCTGGTCCTCGTGTTAACGTGTCGCTAGTTCCATATTCAGATACAGACGATACGGTTTCGGCACAATGCTCGGAGAGTAGTCACCCACAAGCAAAAGCTACGCAAAAACATGGGAGTGGAGCCGGCGGAATTGTCACACCAGTGATCATGGGGATTATTTGGCATCTCGTTATTATCACCATCTTGAAACGAATATCAATTATTTTAGGGTAGATGGATTGAAAGTATTAAATTTTGAGATGAATATTGTTTATGTTTCTTTAATTCTGTAAAATTTAAATTTCAGAGAAAAGACAGCAGCCCTCCGGCGGTCCTCGTCTGCCATAATTATTTTAGAATGGTTAAAATTTAATTGTGATGGAGATTTAGTTTTGATGGTTCAAATACGTGATCCTACATATGGAGCTAACGAAATAATATTTTGATAGTTTTTGTTAGCCGAGCTATGCCATGCTCCTCTAATGTATCCAATTTTATCGGATGTTTCAGAAAGGACAATTTCTTCGGTGAAATTTAAAAACTGTAAACTTGCCTTTTCAAGGGCAGAGAATGTAATAATGGTACATCATAAGTTCTGTTAATTTGGTATCTGGTTCTCTTAACTTTGTTTTAAATTATGCTTCAGAATTTGATCTTACAATTACTTTTTATTTGATTTATTTTAATAAGGAATTTTTATCTTTTTAATTATATTAAATATAAATGCTAATTATTTTATATATATATAATAATCATATATGATTAAAATTATATTTTTTAATTAATTAAAATGTAGGTTCAAAATTACCAAAATATTATAAATGTTATATTTTGAATTATATTAATAATAATTATATAAAATTAAAATTTTTAATTTTTAATTACCTTGTAAGGCGTTTCCCTATGAAATCAACTCTCCTCTCTGCCTACCTCTCATCTTGTAAGCCACACGATTATGTGTTAGACGATTGCAATAATTTCAACCGTTGATTCAAAGAGGTTGCCCAAACGATTTGGACGTTTCATTTGGCACCGGGTCGAATAGTTTCATCCCCGCACTATGTGTTAAAGGTTATTCTTCAAAACCTTATGGGATGAGAATGTATCAGGTTTACGGCGGCGACCGCAGCAGCCCCCTTCTGGAGGATAGCGGGAATGACCTACTTTGCTTATGCCAACGTATGCGCTTCCATGCTCAGAGGTTGCCTAAGGAGCCCTACAAATCTAATGCCATCTCGCACGAGAAGGTTCCTTATACTGTCAGGAAGTGGGTCGAGCGAAAACCAGAAAAACCAGGTACCCACCATTTCTTTCGACGTACTTTGGCTTGAACTATTTTCATCAAAGCCCCATTGGATTATATAGATCATATTCAATCCCCTTTCTTTTTAAACAAACCCCCATTTGGATGCCATTCTTTCAAATTTCAATACCAACAAGAGATTAATCTGAGATCCATCAGCAGGACTTGAACAAGATTACAGTAGGTTTCAATGTATATTGTAATTAGGTTCAGGATTTAGGTTAATGTATCAAGTTTACGGCGGCGACGGCAGCAGCCCCCTTCTGGAGGACAGCGGGAATGACCTACGTTGCTTATGCCAACGTATGCGCTTCCATGCTCAGAGGTTGCCTGAAGGAGCCCTACAAATCTGATGCCATCTCGCGCGAGAAGGTTCATTATACTGTCACGAAGTGGGTCGAGGGAAAACCAGAAAAACCAGGTACCCACCATTTCTTTCGACGTACTTTGGCTTGAACTATTTTCATCAAAGCCCCATTGGATTATATAGATCAGATGCAATCCCCTTTCTTTTTAAACAAAACCCCATTTGGATGCCATTCTTTCAAATTTCAATACCAACAAGAGATTAATCTGAGATCCATCAGCAGGACTTGAACAAGATTACAGTAGGTTTCAATGTATATTGTAACTGGATTCAGGATTTAGGTTAGTTGACCTAGAATTATTATTTCTGATACAATGATTCCGATTATCACAGTGCATATGCCCTCCCCATTTCTGGAATGTAGCTAGCTCACAGGCTACAACACTCTCAAAAGAGCCCTTTAGGTGATAAATCGAGCTGAAAGGCTGCATCAACGATGTGAACTGTATGAAATATCAGCTCACAACTAAATTCAACTTCCCGGAAGACTCTATAGTTACTCTCACAGGTATTTAGTTATTAACTGTTTCGATTATCATAAATGGTTTCAATTCGTCTAATTTCCAGATGTCTCATATATCAATTTCATACCCACCTGTTATTGTTATTTGGTGTTCATTACCTGACCTGTGTAGTTTGAATTTTTGCAGAGAAAGAAAATGATTCCAAAAGAATCCCTACAAAACGAAACATCCAGAGGTGGATGAGTTGGCTGGTGAAGGATTGTTAACCTAGGGATTCTCTAGTGTTTCATTATTCTGGGCATGGCTCTCTGGTAAAACCCCTTCCTCCCAGAGCTCGACTGCATGCAATCATCGATGCTTGCCATAGTGGCATTGTTCTAGATTTGCCCTACGTCTGCGTCTTCAACCCTAGGTCACTACTTCTAAGATTCAATCCATGTCTGTTTCTCAACTTTTCTTTAGCAGTATATCCATCTGTTTTCTAAAATTAATTGTTATAATTTTATTATGCTGACAAATTTAGCGGAGGAAAATGTGCGTGGGAGGACCATACACCTCAAAATGGTATGCGCAAAGGAACAATGGGAGGTGAAGTGATATCTTTTAGTGAATGTGATGATGACCAGAGCTCTGCAGATACTAAGGTAAGATTATCTTTAAGAGGTTAGAATATTTTGGATAATGAAATATTTTGGAAATATGGAAGATAGGAATAAAATTAATCATGGGTATACTGGGAGAAAAGTGAGAGTGAGTGATGAAGCTTTCGTCGCTAACACATATACGTTTAAAAAATGAATTATTATTATTATATACTTATATAAAATATTTATATATAAAATCGGTGTGATTCTTTATAATTATTGATGGCCAGTAAAACAAAAACTTTAAGATTACGCAGTCAATTTTCTAATAGAATTGTTGTGAACAGGCGCTTTCAAAGATTACATCAACAGGAGCCATGACTTACAGTTTTATAAAGGCAATTGAGAAAGGAGAAGGGAACACTTATGGGAGTTCGTTAAGTTCTATGAGTGTTACTGTTCGTGAAGCACGCCAAAAGCAAGCAAAAGCTAAAGATAAGGTTATCGAAGGAGCGGGCTATAAACAAGGCAAAGTTCAGGCCAGACAACCTGTTGATCTTACAAATATGCTTGTCCAAGGTGGCAGCTACAAACCAGGAAAATTGCAGGTATTACAATGAGAAAGGAGTGCTTTCAAATACTTTATTTACCTCTATTTTGTTTTATAAAATAGACTTCAAAAATTAATAAGTTAAAATATATTTTATATTGTTTTAATCATTTTCAAAATTAAATTTATTACTATTTTTACGCCGTAAGGCGTTTCCATCTGAAATCAACTCCCCTCTCTGCCTACTTGTCATCTTGTAAGCCACACTTAGACGATTGCAACAATTTCAGCCGTTGATTCAAAGGGGTTGCCCAAACGGTTGGGCGTTCATTTGGCACCTCGGTCGATAGTTTTCATACACACATGTGTTAAAGGTGATTCTCAAAACCTTATGGATGAGAATGTATCAGGTTTACGGCGGCGACGGCAGCAGCCCCCTTCTGGAGGACAGCGGGAATGACCTACGTTGCTTATGCCAACATATGCGCTTCCATGCTCAGAGGTTGCCTGAAGGAGCCCTACAAATCTGATGCCATATCGCGCGAGAAGGTTCATTATACTGTCACGAAGTGGGTTGAGGGAAAACCAGAAAAACCAGGTACCCACCATTTCTTTCGACGTACTTTGACTTGAACTATTTTCATCAACCCCCATTGGATTATATAGATCAGATGCAATCCCCTTTCTTTTTAAAAAAACCCCCATTTGGATGCCATTCTTTCAAATTTCAATACCAACAAGAGATTAATCTGAGATCCATCAGCAGGACTTGAACAAGATTACAGTAGGTTTCAATGTATATTGTAACTGGATTCAGGATTTAGGTTAGTTGACCTAGAATTATTATTTCTGATACAATGATTCCGATTATCACAGTGCATATGCCC
>APFE030914553.1:4311-23598 GCA_000404065.3 Pinus taeda | reverse complement strand
TCTGCACCCAAACCCTTCTCATCCTCAAATACCTTTGGACATTTTGTTCTCATTTTATAACCATACGGGGGTTCAAAATATATCTCAAGTTGTTACAAAAACCGTGATTTGCATGTCTCAAAGGATGTATTTTCAGAAGCTTCAGTCAGGGGAAGGGTTGTTAGGGATGGGATTGTTTAGAATTCTTCTTGCATATCTTGCAAATTTACCTTCCTTTAAATTGTTTGCTAACATGAAACATTAGCTTGTCAAGGCTCTGATTGGTTGCCTAATCTATGGAGCGGATGAACCACTCAAGATGGAATACTCTTTATTCACATATGAGATTAAAAATATAGAAAGAGAAACTGTGGTAAGATTGGAGAAAAACCCCAAGTGCCTTTTGGTACATACCCCTGGTTGTGACAATCAAAAGGTAAAGATGTTGTTCACCACTATTAGAAAATTGGAAAGGTAGAAAGATTATCTTATGTTGATAATTACTTGTGATATTATTATGTTCTTATTAACTTCTTTATGTTCTCTGTTTATCTTCTTCTCATCAAGCAATCATCAAAGCAAAAATATGAAGATCAGGGACACTAGAAGTAGGCACTCAACCAGGGCTAAAACCCCTGTATAGGGGAAAAATCAGTCAGAACCCTTCCTTCAGTGAATTCAAAATGAGATGGACAAACACTGTAGACCAAAATATCTTCCTCCTCCACCAAGTTAGCCTTCTAAGATGATTTAGTAGTCTCTTTTTATCTAGCAGATTCAACCTAGTAATATCCTAGAATTTCGACTTTCCAGCTACAAAACTTCAACCTCCAGCTATGGAATTTTGGCCCAACTTCAAGGCTGCAACTTCGATCTTTCTTGCAACCCAGATACTTTGCACGTGTGAAACAAGAGAGGTAATTTCAATTTTCTTAGCTAGATAATGACCTTCTTCTCCTTCGCTATCCCTTTCCTTATTCCTTCTTGAATTTCACATTTTTTCTGCTTCCATCTACTGCATTTCGAACTTGTTGAGTGTGTCCTCCAAATGACGTCAAGTTGCTCCAATATATAGTGAGTTTGTGAGGCCAAATTCCCTTGTTGAGGCCAAATTGGTGGAGGAGGCCTATAAGACATATTTTACAATAAAATAAATTTCTTTCTTGACAAATAAATCCCAATAAGGGTTCTTTACATTATGACATGGACAAAGACACTTGACATAAACCCTAGAAGCCTGCAATGGAGGCTTTGACCTATAAACAATTGACCCAATCATGAAACCCATTCTTTGATAAGTCAATTTATTTAGTAATAAAATTTATTTTTCTATCTTTTGATAAACACATTACATCATGACTCAAATAAAATTATAGTGACCAACAATAGATACATTCTTCAACAACCACTACTTTTGCTGAGCTAATCTCACATGGTTTGCTAGTGAAATTTCCAGATTTGGTTGGGGGACTATGTGACATGATTAAATTGGGATATGCTTCTAATTTCGACTTGGAAGCAGCCGATTTCATGCTTCAAAGCAAAAACCTTTAGTTGTTCATGGAGGATGAGCGTGCTTCCTTTTTGTAAGTTTTGTGCCTAGGCATCCCCAGGACTAGATCTCAATAGGATAAATTCAACCTTTTGAAGAAAGTATTCTTGTTTGGTCCTTTCCCTTCACCTTGTCTATGATAAGAACATCATTGGTTGCTACATTCCATCCCAGAACCTAGGCTAGGTCCACTTGGCCCCGTGTGGTCCCACTTCTCAATAAAGACTATTTTTCAAGGACCATTTGGGAATCCAAGTTTCCCAAGGATTATAGGGATTGAGAAACTTGTTCATAAGCCTATCCTTTCTCCCTCAACGCTCCAATCCTCATCCCTTATCCCTGGTGGACCAAGTCCCTTGCTTATAGAGCAAGCAAGCTCCATTCTTCACTCCATCCTTGAGAAACGATTTTCAGGGTCACTTCTCACCTATCCATTGACATATACTTTATGAGTGAATCCCTACACTACCGGGACTCCTCCCATCAGTGAAAGTCCGTAAAGAGCAGGGAGACTTAGATGTGGTGATAGTGGGCTAAGCCTCCACAATTTCCATCTTAGGAACCCCTTTAGGTCCCCTACTGGGTTGAGTGGTAACATTTCTGGTGTTGTTGCCAGGGACACGAGATGTGCATTTTGTTCCTTGTACGACATATCGACATATCATTATTGGTAACTCCATTGGAAGAACGAAGCCCTAGTTCTTCCTTGAACTTTAAGGTCGATGCTTGTAGGTCATAGCAAGCATTTTTCTAGGAATATTTAATTTCACCTTGGCGACTCCTACATATGTTTCATGTATACCTCAAATAAGTTTTCCTTCTTTCATAAATTTCCTGCTTTGGACATTTCTAACATCCCTGGACATCCTAATCATGTTGCGGGAAGGATGCTACGTGGGGTGCCCGTATTTGATGGTGAACCAAGCTCTGCAATTGACCACATGGAAGAATTAATGTGCATACTTCAAAGGAGAAAATGGTCCACCAGGATGTCCTTATGTTTTTATTCTTTAGTTCCCTCTATGGTCATAACTCATGGTTGCAAAATCATGAACCTAGGAGCATCTCATCTATTGAGGAGTTCGTTGATGACTTGCTTACACATTTTCAAGCATGCCTCGCATTGAGCATTCAAGAAGAAGCCTTCATCGAGAATCATCAAGACCCTAAGAATCTAAATAATGAATGTGAAGATGAGTCCTCCTTGGGCCCGCATGATGAAAATGATGATTTAGAGAACACATATGTTGGGAAGGATGAACCCATGGAAAGTTAAGTTGAGTCTAACCTTACCTTTCTCAAGGATATTACTCTTGATGAATATCCTTTTGAGAACCTTGAGGAAGGTGATCCCATTAGCCCCTTGGAAGATGACATTGAAGATTACTTCAACATTGAAAAAGGTAAATGTGAAATTTTTGGTCCTAAATTTGGTTGTCCACCGACAAGGAAGATGAGGTTGAGAGTGGTGTCCCCTTTCTCTCAGGCATTATTTATGATGACATATCCATTGATACCCTTGAGAAGAAGAATCATTATTTTCCCTTACATGAAAAGGATGATCTTGAGGAGGGAAAAATTATTGAATATAATACTCCACCCTCCCCTTATCCTCTTGTTCATCACTTCAAGTATTCCACAAGTGATTCCCTCGCCCCTTTTCAAATGATCCCAAGTGACCATGAGCTCTTTCCCCCTTATGAGCATGACGTCAAGGAAGAACCCCTCATTGAATATACTTTATCTCCTTTGACACACCCTCAGGATTATGATCACCCCACAGGTTCCCTCTCTAATGTGACCATCACCATGAGAAACCTATTTGTTGCACTCCTCCCTTCCCTCACCTTTCATTCCCCCTTCATCACGACCTTGTGGCATCTACAAAGCATAAGATTGTAAGCAATGATTGTGATAAGTAGTTCTTGAGAGTGATATTTTATTCCACCATTGTGTACTTAGATGGAAACACCCACACTTTTAGATTGACCTATTCTCCTTCTCCTACAGATTCCTTTTACCTCAAATGGAGATGTTTTCCCACCTCCCACCCGCGTCACCCTCCATCTGATTATGTCCACATTCGCTTTGGGTTTTGTTTCATGAGTAATCATACTAGTAGGCATATGTATATTAATACAATGATATGTTGGTTGCACTGGATTTATAATTGCACTTAGCATTAGCATTATCATATGCATGTTAGGTAGGATCCATTGCATGATAATTTTTGCATCAAAACTAACCACATATGATGTTTCTCATGATAGATTAGATTGCATTTAATATATATATTGCATATTTTATTTCTTGGTGGTTTATGGACTAACATTAAGCATCGGTGATCATAAGACACCATGAAAAGCATGCTGCCCTGTGGCTTTGGCCATTGATATGTGTAGATAATAGGTCTACGGTGACCAAGAGATTGTTGGAGTTCTCGTGACCTCCTGTTTGAGTAGCCTTTTCCACTTCTTCGAGAGATCACGTCCCAGTTGGAGCCAGATGTTACCCACCACTTTGTGGGTGATATTCCCAAGAGATTTTTTCTCCATGATGAGCCTCAGCCGGTAGCCAACAACCCATTGATGCCTCCTACTAGCTCTTCATGCCATTTCTCTTCCACCTGAGCCAACCATGTGGTCGCTCACTCACCTGTATTGATCGTATGTTTGAAGGTGGGCCTCCAAAATCTAAAGGTATATCTTGTCATTTTGTAATTGAGTATTGGGTTTACTTATCATGGATACTTCTGGGTATGGATTGATGGGGGATTTGGCGGAAAGAGTGGGCTTAGTTTGTGCTCCTGTCCCCTTGATCTATTTTGGTTGTTACCCTTAGATCTTAGTCCCTTGGGATCTCCTTTATTGACATTCGGTTCTAGGGTGGTACTACTTGGGAAACCCTGACTTTGGGTGGATGGTCCCACTCCTTTACCCACACATATTACTCCCTTTCCACTCACTATACCCCCATTCATATTTTCTCCCACTTGGTCCACATTCCCATTCTGGGTCCACAAAGGGCTAGCCTCCCTATCCCCTTGCCCACACCTTGGGCCAGGCCTAGAATGATGCCCCGGAGGCTGAAACAATTAAAAGAAAAAGTGAAAAGCATAATTGACCACATTTAACAGGAAATTGTACCACAAAATGAAAAAGATGGTCGAGAGAAAAATAATTAGCACGTGGGTAAAAGCCATTACATGAGCTCTACCCCAATAATTGGCCATCACCTTGGTTCCATAGGCCCTAGATGAGCCTTCTCTATTATTCAAGAACCCATGATTATCCCAACCCCTAGAGGGCAATGAACCACCCTACCTCAAAAGGGGTAATCACTTCTATATTATACACATCATGCTCTTGTCCTTTCAACCCAGAGTAGTTAATTAAAGAAAATTCATAAAATGAAAAAGGCATATAAAGAAGGGTGGACAAATCAAGGCTGAGGCACCTCATGTACCACGACTTCTCCCTCCTATACATTATATACCCATGTGTGGGATTACCCTTATCTAGTTACCCCTATGCCCCATTATGTGGCCCAGGGCTTCCCCTCTCATTCCCTATTCCATCTCACCTATTTGTCACTTTCCACCCCCATTAGAAGGTTCTACCTTGGACATACTATCCCCTTTAAGGGTTGGAACCACCTAATAAGGTACTTGGCTAACCCCCTTTGGAGCCTGGAGACACTAGCACACACCAAATCCCACTACGAAAGGGCATGTCGTTATGAAGTGCCCACTTTGTTATCCATGATTTTTCAGCTCTTTTACTCAATTATTTTAATGACTGGTTGTAATGGAAGCCTAGGGGACACATTAGATCTTATGCATGATTACAGGTGGTTTCCATTTGGGTTTGGCTTACTTATATGGGATCCTGACCCCCAGAGGTCCAAATTGGCACATGTAGGTTGTGGATAGAGATCCATGGGCCTCCACAACAACATAAAACACTCCACAGATATTCATGGATTTTCAGAGACTACTAGCGATCCACTTTTGGGAATATGGTGACATGATTGGTACACTATGCCCAACAGGCCCCCACAGGAGCCCCACACTCTTGGCAGGTGTCCCAACACTTGTCCGATGTCATGGAAACATTCATTCCACCGCCTGGACCATTGCATAGGATCTACAAACATCTTCGATTCATATGGAGACCCATAGGGTCATTGATGTGCCCTCAAATCCACTGAAAGCACCATAGGTCTATTACTTGGAGAACAAGGGATCACCCCCTTGTCCATCATATTTCGAGGAATTTATTCCTCAATATGGAACTTCAGGATGTTATTGAACCTTTGGAGGGCCCTACGAAATGCATACATCATTATTTCGCCCCTTGCAAGGCTTGTTTTTACATTAAGAGCTAGTATGGTGGGCTTGTCACCATTAAGGGTTATTATTTGCACATTATTAGGGGCCTGTAGGCTAATTTGAACTCCTTAGGAGCCTATATATTGATGTTAGATACATTCATTTGTATCATCACTTGACTTGGGATGTCTCTAATCATAGAGAATTTTCACACTTTTTCCTTGGTGGATATTTTTGGAGATGGATGAATTTTGATATATGGATTTGGGATATTTCTCTTGTCTTAGAGCTTTATTAAGAAAACGAAATGATGGTTGGATATACTATATAATGTTGTAGGTAAATTTTGATTCCATTATTCTTGTTGTTGCATACTGCTAAAATTAGGGCTAGTTGTTGCATTATCGAAATGTGGAATTATGCATATTTTAGCTAATTTAATGTATGGGTCAATGTTATATGAATGAAATGTCCTAGAGATTTATTTATCTTGAGAATTTTGCATCATTTTCTTTGAAGTATAGATTCTTGAAGGTCACTTTTCCTTTCTTTCTCTTAGCAGTGGACGAAGTTGACTTTCTGGGCCTCCTTGATCAAGAAACCAAGTTCTTACTCATCATTATCCTTGACTCCATATCCCTAGGTGAACTAGGCACTGATCCCTCAAAAAGGGTGATAATTTTAAACCTCTTTTAACCATTTTCCTCTTCTCCCCAAGTCTAGCCCCATTAGGTCACCCAGGGCATCAATTTCCCAAGAATTGACCCAAGGAAATAATTTGATCTCCAATAGGATACTACGCTGGTCATTCCCCTTCATATCCTCCAAATTTGAGGCAATTCTAATGGTAGAATCTCTAGGAATATCAAGCCCTATCTTTAGGATCGAATTATGCCCAGGCATCCCCAAGGCTAGACCTCAATAGCATCAATTCAACCTTTTGAAGAAAGTATTCTTGTTTGGTCCTTTCCCTTCACCTTTTCCAGGATAGGAACATCATTGGTTGCTACATTCCATCCCCGAACCTGGGTTAGGTCCACTTGGCCCCGTGTGGTCCCACTTCTCAGTAAAGACTATATGTCAAGGACCATTTGCAAGTCCAATTTTCCCAAGGATGATAAGGATTGATAAACTTGTTTATAAGCCTATTCTTTCTCCCTCAACCATCCAAGCCTCAACCCTTATCCCTGGTGGACCAAGTCCCTTGCTTAAAGGGCAAGCAAGCTCCATTCTTCACTCCATTCGTGGGAAAGGGTTTTCAGGGTCACTTCTCACCTATCCATTGACATATACTTTACAAGTGAATACCTACACTACCGACACTCCTCCCATTGGTGAAAGTTTGTAAAGAGCAGGGAGACTTAGTTGCGGTGACAGTGGGCTAAGCCTCCATAGTTTCCCTTAGCTTAGCAGTTTCCCTCTTAGGAACCCCTCTAGGTCCCTGTTGGTTTGAGGGGTAAAGACTAAGATAGGCCACATTATATCCATAGATATTTCCCACAGAAACCACATAGAATAGGCCACATATGCCATAGAGAATAGGTCGCAAATAAGATAGAGGTAGCCACATTAGATCCATAAGGATAGGTCATAATAGAGACAAAGAATATGCCACATATATTGCCTCCATTATGCCACAGAGAAAGCCTCCATAAAGTTGTAGAGATAGCCTTTGTTAGGTCACAAATGATGGACAAAATAGGCCGCATACGTGTGCCACTATAGGCCACATTAGATGCCATACTAGGTAGCAAAATATACCCTTTCTAAGCCACAAAAGATTCCATATAGATGTCCGAATTTTCAGTGCCAAAATGAAGAAGGATACATTCCAATTTATAGTTGTTTCCATATGCAAAAGGTCACGACCTTTGGGGCAGACCGACTTGAATATTATGGGACTGATTTATAAATGGAGGGAAAACTTAAATTCAAATTTGCTTTAAATATATTTTCCACATGCTTTGATGATTACTTGCCCAAGTAAAATTGACACATAAAATAATAATATTTTTGAGAGACTGAATTCGGATATTCCACAGTGTTCATCATTTTTATTTGTCGACGTTTCGAGCCTAAACCAAGACTCATCATCAGGATTGATGATGAGTCTTGGTTTAGGCTCAAAACGTCGACAAATAAAAATGATGAACACTGTGGAATATCCGAATTCAGTCTCTCAGAAAACACTCCACAGAAATCTACAAAATAATAATATTTCTTTTGTCCAATTTGAATTCTCTTTTGAGAAAGATGAATTTTCCTAGGGGAAATTGGGATTCTCATGGGGAAATTTATCCCATAGCTACCCCAAATTTCAACAAATGTGACTTATGCAGATACATAGATTTAATAAGTATTGTGAGCTCGTGATCTCCTTGTTTTAACAAGGGGACAAAATTAGTTCTTTGGAAGAAATAACTCATTTTGATAATCAAAGTTCTTTTTATTGCTAATCTCCGCACTTGAAAGTGAAAAAATTGGTAATCTTACATGATTTCTTACATTACGATATTTTCTTTGTGTAGCATGGTTTTTAGACAACACAACAAAAAGCCTTTTTGTAACCGATGTTAACCTCAGATGGTTATTCAATTGGATGACAATCATCACAAATGGTCTAGAAGAGCTGATATTAGTAAGTGGTCCAGTTAACTAAGAAAGATCCTAACTTTGTTGCTGAAGGTTTAATGGATAACTCATGGACGTTTTTGAGAAAGCAAGGCTTGTTATTTAGATCTTAGAGATTTTGTAGGTTTTATTTTAAACCATTACCACAAATGTCTCCACATCAAATAATGGCCATTATGAAACATCTCACTGGTACTTTTGTTATGTTCTTTACCAGGGTTTTAGGAGAAGAAACAAGTTTTCCCATTTTCTTGTTATTACTGCACGAGAAGACATTGTTGTATAGCTTTAGTGGGCAATACCCATCTAGAATATCGCTTCTATATTTAGTTACGTTATTGCAAGGAGAAATGATGAAATATGAAATATGTATGTGAAAATTACAAATTTAAGCTATGCACTTTATATACAAAATTAACTGAAAATTTTCTTTTCAACTTGAGATTGGAAGCCACTAGGAATATGAATTGTTCTTTTTTTGCATAACGACTTTGGAAAACTATTTTTTGGGATTGTTTAATAAGTTATAATTTTTTTTGATGATGAATACAATCAATTGTTGGTTTGTTTTCTATAATTTATTGGATTGATCTGGATGAATTTTTATCAAATACATTTGACACGTTATATTGCTTAGAACTATAAACCCCATAAAATATTTTCCGTAAATCTTGAATACGTGAATTATTCCTAGTTTCCTGGAATAATATTCTCCTTGATGGCTGAAAATGCTTTGGATGTTGCAAAAAACTTTGGAAATCATTTTAGTTAAAATTTAAAAAACAGATTTCCTGACTTTACCAAGAACATTAACCTTGGATAAATTATTTGAAAGCACAAATTGTTGAGATAAAAAAAAAAAACAAAAAGAATAGCTAATGAGAGGTTAAAGAAAAAAACAACAAATGCAGCAGGGAGCATTTTTATCACAGCGGGAGGTGGTTTTTCAGTGATAATTGAAAAGTAACGTTGAAATATGGCACAACTCTCTAACTTTGGAGAAAACAAGGAAACATCATCATGGTATGTACGACCACATGGTTAACAAAAGAGCTAATGGAGAAAACAAGGAAACATCATCATGGTGTGCATGACCACATGGTTAACAAAAGAGCCAATATAAAAATCTAGTTTCGTGGCTACGTGGAAATATTGAGGCTTAAAAGAAAACAAATGCAAGCTACGGCAATAAACAACCATAATTGAAAAAAATAAAATTTACAGTGCCCCTAGATAATGGAATTGCTATCTAGTTTCTTTAATGCAAATGCAGTTACTACTTTTTAATGTTATGTTTACCAACTCTTTCTATATTAAGAAAATGTTTAAAGATCTACTAGTCTTGAAGGATAACTTGTTAGAATAAACTAACTACCTATTGGCCAATGGGTAGATTTTTCCTTTTTTAAGGGTTGACATTGTAGAACCATTTCAATATTTGTTTTAGACCTTCTCTGTTGTGTACACATTCCATGGTTCCTTAAAAGATAGGAAGAGATTTATTTGGTTGTTGAAAGAATTATGCAGGCTAGGTGACATGCACAGGTAAGGTTGCTTCTTATTTAATTTTAATTTGACGCAAAGAAACAATCTACACTATTGTTATATGTGATGTTGAATCAAGGGTTGTCCAAAGAAACAACCAAATGTACAACAATATATCCAGAAATAGAAGGAATGATCAATTTATTTTGTCCCCAATATTGCTGAAATATGCAACTTTTATCTATTTTCAAAACAAAAGTATAAAGTCCCTCAATTCTTCCTTATTAAATTTCAATTCTACATACACTCTAATTACTCTAATTTTTTTCTCTAATTGGATGTTCTTGCATCATCCTCCCCTTCTTGGGAAAAAAAGTAATCATTTTGATTTTTCCACTTCCAACCACATGCAATGGTATTCAACTTCCATGGTCCATAGGGTCTTCTTCTGTTCCTTCCTCTTTTCAGTAATCGAACCATTATTTTGTTCTAGTTTTTTTCTTACAACTTTGTAATTTGGTCATTTATGATGTCACAATGGCAAGCTAGGAAAAAATCAACCAAATCAAGTTCATGCTTTTGGATATTTTTGCTCCTTCATTCTCGTATAATGCATGCTGAAATTTCATCCAATAACATTGGTTGGGAAATTGTAGAAGTGGATGCAATATTGGAAGAAGCGGCTGAATTTGTTGACCAGTTTTAGCTCAAAAATCCACGTTACTATATGTTAGTGTATTGTATTGTAAGAGTTAAGTGATTTTTAGCATTTTAGGAGTCATCAAGATACAAAATGACATTAATAGTTTGAGCTTTAGCCTTATAGGATTTGTAGCCATTTATGTTTTGGGCCAATACAACATATATCACATAAGATATGTTTCGGAGAGGGGTAGTGATAGAAGATGGAAATTTTGTGGACTTGATATTCAATCTCCAATCTAGAGATTTAAACAAGATTTAAACAAGAGGTGTTAATTTGGTTTCTTGAATATTTTTACATGATCTCTTTCTGTATACATAGATTTTTCTTAAAACTTTTCTTGGTTATAGACATCACAAAACCACTCTTCTTACTTGTAGATATTACAAAACATATCGACCTTACCAATCCATATCATAATAAATATATATATATATATATATAATATAAGATTATAAATATATAATATCTAAAAAATAAAAAACACTAAAAAAACTTAATTAATATATTAATTATGAGTTGCTTGATTACGAAATTAAATACAATTTTTCAATTAATAATTTATTGCTCACCTTACACCCTTGGGGCAATTACTATATAATAATAATAATTTAAATATTATTTTAATAAAAAAATTAAAACTAATTAAATAAAAACACCGAAAAGGGTGGAGGATGTAGGGATCAATGGGGCTCTTGTTTCATACAATTTTTTCAATTTATATTTTATTGGCTTCACCTTACACTTTGGGGCAATTACTAATAATAATAATAATATTTTAAAAAAAAATTAAATATAAAAACTAAAACAAATATAAAAAAAACACCGAGAAAGGGGTGGAGGATGTAGGGATCACTGGGGCTCATTGTTTCATGACAAGCGGTGGTATAAGGAAATATTTTGTTTCATGAATAAATGATATATTGTTGACTTTTTAAAAAGTGTGGTTCATCTTTACAGTCTTCCTTTAATAATGTAAATTATCGTCTGAATAGTATTCAGTTTGATTCCAGTATGACTCGCTCATACACTAGAGAATCATTAAATAAAATAGAGGAGATAGGAGAAAATCTAGTTGGTCACATGGATACAACTAAAACACTCCTCACTGGCTTAAATGAGAAGTTTGATAAGATGAAGGTTGCAAAAGTAGAAAAGCCAGTTCCAAATTCATTTTTGATCAAAAGAAATATAAATATTGAACACTCAATAAGAAATATAGAGAAGTTCCCTCTACTATTTCCCAAGGAGACTAAAGAAGAAGAGCCTGAAAGAATAACTATTGCTTCTTTATTTGAAGAACCAGAAGCAGAAAAGCATAAGCCTCAAGAAACCCAAATCCTCCCAATCTATGAGCCACTTGAACATAGATTTACCAAGTATTCTGCTCCTGACATTGAGGGAAAAGGAAAAATGCCTGAAGCACATACTTTTTTCCCTGACTCCCACAGAGAGTGGAACATTGATAACATGAGTGTTGGCCAGATCCGCCAAATGATTGATATAATGTACACTGAATATAAGCTCATGTGTCTAAGGGGGAAATCAGAAGTGGATGCTTGCAAGACAATCATCCAATGTTTCACAGGTACTCTTCTCAGATGGTGGGAAACTGAATCATCTCCTAAGCTGATTGAAACTATGGAAGCTGAAGTCTTGAAAGATGAAAATGGAGATGTGATTCATAACCAAGATGGCACTGCAACGAATAACATGATTGGTGCCTTAACATCTATGATTTTAGAACATTGGTGTGGTTGTGAGACTGAGATAGCAAATAAACATGAGGTTATCCTGATGAACCTCAAATGCCATAAAATGTCTCAATATGATGATTTTCATAGGGACTGGATGCAGCGGATATATGAAGTCAAGGATTCCAAAAATCTGCTTTGGAAGCAGGTGTACCTTGCTGCTCTGCCCTCTCGATTTGTTGATTACATCAGAATGCAAGAAATTTTTCAGTTACCTTTTGAATCTTATACATGGGGAGAAATCTATTCCCATATTACAAAGACACTTGTCAGTCTTTGTACCAGTTCAAAGGTGAATAGGTCTCTTGAAAAATTATCCAGGTTGCCAGACAAAAAGTCCATTTGCAGCAAATATGGACTAACAGTTGATGATCCATTAGTCAAAAGGAGAAAGTCTAAGAAAAAAGCAAAAAGAGAATTTAAAGAGACTTTCTACAGAAATAAAAGGGATTACCCAAGAAGGAAAATAAAATATCCCACAAGGGATAAAAGCAATAAAAGAAAAGGCCATTATAGGTACATCCCTAAGACTCATTACTATGATCCTTCTGATATACACTTGCACACATCTAAGCAAGAGAAGTGGAACAAAATAACTTGCTGGTTGTGTGGACAGACAGGGCATACAGCCTCAAGATGCCCACAAGGTGAAGAGTCTAAACTTAATAAAGGAAAGAAAACAACTGTTTATGCTCAAAAAGATAAACAAATCAAGAAAGAACATTCCAGCCCATTTTACTGTTTAAGATGCAAATCAAAGAATCATGTTACAGAAAAATGTCCAAATTTTCATATTTCAGCCCAACAGCATCAATTAGAAGATTCATCTCTTGATTCTTTTAGTAGTACAGATGAAGAGTTTCAGGTTAATATGGGCCAATATACTGATTCAGAATCATCAGAATGTTCTTGTTCTAACTCAGATGATTGTGCATGTCATGTTTTTTATGATGATGATTCTGAAGTTTCTTACAGCTCCAGTGAAGAAGACGAAAGGCCAAAGGCTCCCAAAGAAAAAGTTCTTATGGCATCTGTTGAACAAGAAGTAGAAATGAAGATCTTAGCCCAGATCAGGACTATGGAAGAAGGAGCAATGAAAGATCGTCTGATAGAAGCGTTTACAGATCAGCTCAAATCTACGGCTACAAAAGAATCAGGTAAGAAACCACTGTTTGTTGATGCATCATATGAAAAGAACACTAAATCATTCCAGATGCATCATCAAAAACCAGGAAAAATAAGATCCCTGACTTTGGGAGAAGTGAGTGGTGAAATTCACCAGCTCAAGTCAGAAATCTCGGCCATCAAGGCACAGATTGCAGAAATCAAAAAAGGCAAAGAGATTAAAAAAGAAGAAGAAGAGGAATCCTGGATTTACCAAGTATTCTGCTCCTGACATTGAGCGAAAAGGAAAAATGCCTGAAGCACATACTTTTTTCCCTGACTCCCACAGAGAGTGGAACATTGATAACATGAGTGTTGGCCAGATCCGCCAAATGATTGATATAATGTACACTGAATATAAGCTCATGTGTCTAAGGGGGAAATCAGAAGTGGATGCTTGCAAGACAATCATCCAATGTTTCACAAGTACTCTTCTCAGATGGTGGGAAACTGAATCATCTCCTAAGCTGATTGAAACTATGGAAGCTGAAGTCTTGAAAGATGAAAATGGAGATGTGATTCATAACCAAGATGGCACTGCAACGAATAACATGATTGGTGCCTTAACATCTATGATTTTAGAACATTGGTGTGGTTGTGAGACTGAGATAGCAAATAAACATGAGGTTATCCTGATGAACCTCAAATGCCATAAAATGTCTCAATATGATGATTTTCATAGGGACTGGATGCAACGGATATATGAAGTCAAGGATTCCAAAAATCTGCTTTGGAAGCAGGTGTACCTTGCTGCTCTGCCCTCTCGATTTGTTGATTACATCAGAATGCAAGAAATTTTTCAGTTACCTTTTGAATCTTATACATGGGGAGAAATATATTCCCATATTACAAAGACACTTGTCAGTCTTTGTACCAGTTCAAAGGTGAATAGGTCTCTTGAAAAATTATCCAGGTTGCCAGACAAAAAGTCCATTTGCAGCAAATATGGACTAACAGTTGATGATCCATTAGTCAAAAGGAGAAAGTCTAAGAAAAAAGCAAAAAGAGAATTTAAAGAGACTTTCTACAGAAATAAAAGGGATTACCCAAGAAGGAAAAGAAAATATCCCACAAGGGATAAAAGCAATAAAAGAAAAGACCATTATAGGTACATCCCTAAGACTCATTACTATGATCCTTCTGATATACACTTGCACACATCTAAGCAAGAGAAGTGGAACAAAATAACTTGCTGGCTGTGTGGACAGACAGGGCATACAGCCTCAAGATGCCCACAAGGTGAAGAGTCTAAACTTAATAAAGGAAAGAAAACAACTGTTTATGCTAAAAAAGCTAAACAAATCAAGAAAGAACATTCCAGCCCATTTTGTTGTTTAAGATGCAAATCAAAGAATCATGTTACAGAAAAATGTCCAAATTTTCATATTTCAGCCCAACAGCATCAATTAGAAGATTCATCTCTTGATTCTTTTAATAGTACAGATGAAGAGTTTCAGGTTAATATGGGCCAATATACTGATTCAGAATCATCAGAATGTTCTTGTTCTAACTCAGATGAATGTGCATGTCATGTTTTTTATGATGATGATTCTGAAGTTTCTTACAGCTCCAGTGAAGAAGACGAAAGGCCAAAGGCTCCCAAAGAAAAAGTTCTTATGGCATCTGTTGAACAAGAAGCAGAAATGAAGATCTTAGCCCAGATCAGGACTATGGAAGAAGGAGCAATGAAAGATCGCCTGATAGAAGCGTTTACAGATCAGCTCAAATCTACGGCTACAAAAGAATCAGGTAAGAAACCACTGTTTGTTGATGCATCATATGAAAAGAACACTAAATCATTCCAGATGCATCATAAAAAACCAGGAAAAATAAGATCCCTGACTTTGGGAGAAGTGAGTGGTGAAATTCACCAGCTCAAGTCAGAAATCTCGGCCATCAAGGCACAGATTGCAGAAATCAAAAAAGGCAAAGAGATTAAAAAAGAAGAAGAAGAGGAATCCTGGAATACAGGATCTCACCACAGAGAAATCGAAATTGCAGAAGGAAGACCAGACCCACATTTTGGCTTTCAAGATATGAGATTATTTACTATCACTTATCAACAACATCATGTTAAAGTAAAAATCTGTATCCAAGGTCAAGTATTTTCCATGACTGCATTGTTGGATTTTGGTGCTGATATTAACATTCTTAATATCAGAAACATTCCAGCAAAATACTGGGTCTCTGCAGAAAGGGAAGTGGTCGGTCTAGGAAATAAAAAGCTCAAATATGAAATTCCTAGAGCATCATTATGCTTCGACACCCATTGTGTATATATGAAGTTTGCTATTGCAGACATACCTGTTGACTGTATATTAGGTAATGTTTTTCTAGCCGCAGTAGAACCACATGGTTCAGCAAGAATAAAAGGAGGTAAAGCTGGTTATTTCATCTCTGTGCCTACATCCAGAGGTACAAGAAAAAGGATTGAGCTCCCCTATGTTTCTACTCCTAGAGTCTCCACAATGGTCCAAGCTATGCAGAAATTGGACAAAGCAGAATCCTTGCTAACAGATCTCAAAGATCTAAAAGGCAAATTGAGAATAGAAGAACAACTAAAACAGCCGCAGATCAAAAGAAGGATTCTTGAGCTAAAAGAAAAATTGGCAGAAAAATGTTGATCAGAAGAACCAAATGCTTTCTGGCACAGGAAGCAGCATACAATCAAACTGCCTTACAAAGAAGGTTACAAAGGTAAGCCCTGCAAAAGTAGAGCAATACCCATGAGCCAAGAGTACAGAGAATTATGTCAGCAAGAAATTCAGCAACTGCTCAACAGAGGCCTAATCAGAGAATCCACCAGCCCTTGGAACTGCTATGAGTTCTATGTGAATAAAAGAGCTGAACAGATTAGAGGCATTCCCAGACTTGTCATAAATTACAAGCCTCTAAACTCAGTCTTGGCTGATGATACCTATCCAATTCCGCATAAAGGAGACTTAATCAGAAGAATTGCAGGAGCAAAGGTATTTTCAAAGTTTGACTTAAAAGCAGGATTTTGGCAAGTAGCTGTTAATGAAGAAGACAAATTCAAAACTGCTTTTAGCATCCCAGCAGGGCATTATGAGTTGAACGTCATGCCCTTCGGTCTCAAAAATGCTCCCTCCAAGTTTCAGAAAGTCATGGATGATATATTCAAACCATATTTTGATTGGCTCCTTGTATATATTGATGATGTTCTAATTTTTTCAAAAAATCTTGATGACCACTTCAAGCATGTAAATATTTTCATGAAGTTGGTCCGAAAAAATGGTCTTGTTTTGAGTAAAAAGAAGATGGAATTATTCCAGACTTCTATAAAGTTTTTGGGTCACCAGATTGCAAATGGCCAGATCGCTTTACAGCAGCATGCTATTGAATTTGCAGACAAATTTCCAGATGTCTTAAAGGATAAGACACAGCTGCAGAGGTTCCTTGGTTGTTTAAATTATGTAAGTAGTTTTTTACCAAGATTGCGCTATTGATAGAAAAGAGCTCAATAAGAGGACTGGCAAAAATCCTCCCCCATGGACAGAAGAACATACAAGAGCAGTCCAGGAGATCAAGGCAAAGGTAAAATCCTTGCCTATTCTATATATTGCAGATGATGAAGCATTTAAAATTGTAGAATCTGATGCCAGTGACATAGGTTGGGGTGGAATTCTGAAGCAGAGAATTGGTGAAGAAGAACAAGTGGTTCAGTTTGCCTCAGGGGTTTGGAACCCAACTGAACAAAAATATTCTGTTATTGAAAGAGAGGTAAAAGCTGCTTGGAACTGTATTAGTAAATTTGCAGTTTATCTCATAAATAAACCATTCCTGCTCAGAACAGATGCTTCAGCAATGAATAAAGTTTTGGCTAAAGACATCAAGAAACCAGAAGAAGCAAAATTTGCTAGATGGCAGGCGTTATTCGCAAATTTTGATTTTTCTATTGAGCATATCAAAGGAGAACAAAATTGCCTCCCTGATTTTCTCAGTCGGGAATATCTTGAAAAAGATGCTGCACAGGTCATGATGATTGTCACTGAATGGGACCAAAACCAGAAGTGTGAAGTTTTGAGGACCATCCCAGATAATCAAGACTGGGATACATACAAGAACAACTGGAAGCTTACATGGCAATTACGGAATACAAAGGTTCTTGATGCAAACCTCCAGCCTCATACTGATCTTCAACACTACGTACCGGAGAGAAGAGTATACCCAAAAGGCAGAAAATGGATTCATGACATGGTGTATACTAAAGCTAAAGCTGATGCTAGGACAGCAAGAGAAGCATTAGAATCAAATTTTCATGATATTGGCCGAATTGGACACCATGGAGATAGTGGTACAAGGATCTATGGAGCTTACTTCTGTATTTATCGTACAGAACGAAAAAATGTGTAATGCTGCAATTCGATTTATGTTTTGTGCTCACACTTTTTTAAGATCTTCATCTACAACATTTTCCTTTAAATCTTCAAATCCCTATTTTCATTTTGCTCTGTCACTGAGGTAGTTTCTGGTATCAACATTGAGGGTGAACAGGAAGATTGAATGGCATCCAATGCATGGTTGCTGCCATCATTAGCCTTGACAAGAGATTGGGATTTACAAGTATAGTCATGGAATAACTCGACAGTTGTGAGAGACAATGGTCAAACAAGATATGGTCAAACAACATTATATCTGCACTGTTTGCTGCAATCTGAAATGGTCAAACAAGATTATATTTGCACTGCTTGCTGCAATCTGAAATCTCCAGTTTGTGGAGCCAACAACCAATGATTCGAACTGAAAGTCTTCTCTGTTTGGCACCTCCAAATACCACTGTACTTGCCTACTGCTTCCCCGTTCCTTTCCCAGCTCCCGGCACAAGGCAAGGCGAAGCTGCCATGTAGCCTCCCTTTATTACAAATAATATGTAATTTTCAAACTTAAATTATTATTAATCACAAATCCCCATTCTTTTTCCTAGCTCCCGGCACAAGGCAGGGACTAGCTGCCATGTAGCCTTCCTGGATACAAATTGTAATTTGAAAATATGTAATTTTCAAACTTAAATTATTATTAATCACAAAATATTATTATTAATCACAAAATATTATTATTAATCACAAAATTTCTTTAAGCAAAAAAATTCATACTTGCCTACTGTTTCGCCGTTCTTTCCCAGCTCCCGGCACAAGGCAAAGGCAGGGACTCGCTGCCATATATTATACATTGTAATTTGGAAATATGTAATTTTTGAACTTAAATTATTATTAATCACAAAATTTCCAAAATTCATTAGATATATTTATTAGAAGAACATTAAATACATACATATAAATTTATTAATTTATTGAAAATGTGATTAAGATAATAATAAACTAGTATACATAGGCATAAAACAATTCTAAAAAATGTGAATGACAGTGTAAAAGCTTAATAAAAATGAAAGTTTTTTTTTTAATAATAAAAAATTATTTTCCCTTCTATTTCATTCTCAAATTTCAATGTATTTTCTCCATTTATATCTTTAAAGATTAATGGATTCATGTTAAAATGCATAGTTTTTGATAACTTTTCAAGGTCATTATTAATTGATTGAAAATGTGATTAAAATAATAATAAACTAGCATACATAGGTATAAAACAATTATAAAAAATGTGAATTACAGTGTAAAAGCATGGAAAAACTTAATAAAAATGAATAGATTTTTTTTTTAATAATAAAAAA
>APFE030914545.1:0-16392 GCA_000404065.3 Pinus taeda | reverse complement strand
TGTGGTACTTGGAATTATGTGCATTGTTCCACATGACAGGGTGTAGAGATTTTTTCAGTGATTTAGAGGAGAAAGATCTCCAGATGCACATCAAGGTAGGGACGACGGAAGGTAAAACATGACTAGTATTGGTACAGTCACCTTTCACACGGAGTCATTTAATGGGAAAAACAACAAAGGAACAGATGTTAAACTGAGATGAAAAAGTATAGAATATCTAGCTTAACTAATTTCAAAAGGTAAACTTTTGGTGTAAAAATGATGATATGTAGTAATGATGTAGTTGATGGAAAGTATATCTATTTAAATCTAGTTCATATCCATTATTTAATGATTTCTTATATTATGGTGGCCAATAAATGGTGGTAAATATGTTATTTCTTTCTTATGATATATTTTTAAAGATTTTAATTTTAGTTGGTTTTCCTATGAAGCTTAATAATGAGAAATCACTCCACAAATATAGAAATTATGGAAAAAAACATTGAGGTGATTATCTACATGGTGCAAAGGATACAACAAGACCTTCAAGATATTGTCCAATCAATTGTTTCAAAACAAAATTTTGCAATAATATAGAAAAATAAATATTTGATTTTCAAAGTTAAAATTATAAGTTACATTGGTCAATCCTAAACTAATCATGATCAATAGGAAAATTGATTGCTATAGTCCTTACTTGGTAAAGACTAATACAAGTAATTAAAATAAAGGAGAATATGTGAGATCATATGTTCTTTTTCACCTCTTTTCTAGTATATGTGCCAACTTGACCAAAAAACTGTCATGAAATAGGTTGACACACCCTAAATTTTATGTAAATTTACCTTTCTTTATGTATATAACAATTTTTTTGGAGGAGGTTATAAAGGTCTAATTCCCTTTTTCTTTAATTCCTCCAACAATATTATTGATGTGTCGTCAAACTAATTTCTTGCTTTATTTTTTTCATATATGTATTTTTTTGTTATCTATCAAACATTAATAATTATTAAGAGTTTCCCCATTTTTCACTACATATAAGTGATCTAGAACTACTACACCAAGGGCACTTTTGAGACATTTTTTTAAGACAAAAGAAATATTTTGTCTTAAGAAGTTACTTTTGATTTTAATTATTTTACATTAAAATTTAATATCAATTGAATTGTCTTAAGTATAAAATTTAAGACAAAAAGAGTTTCAGACAAAAATATTTTAAGACAAAACTTTATATTTAAGACAAAAACAAATTAAGGCAGATATATTTTAAGACAAAATTTTAAATTTAAGAAAAAAAAAGTTTAAGACAAAAAGTATTTTAAGACAAAACTTTATAACTAAGACAAAAACAATTTAAGGCAGAAATATTTTAAGACAAAAATAGCTTGAGACGAAAAAATTTTAGACAAAAATAGTTTAAGACAAAATTATTTTAAGACAACTTTATATTTAAGACAAAAAAACATTGAGACAAAAATATTTTAAGACAACTCTATATTTAAGACAATGGCCACTTCAGATGAAACCCATTTAAGGCAATTAAGACAAAAGCATATCAGTTTAAAAAAATATTATCTAACAACTACACAATTGACTCTGAAAATGCATCCTAAGTCTGCTAGCTTGCGGGCTACTACTGTATCGTGCCTATACCAATGCCACTATTTCACTTTCCATTCATGTTAACTTATATAAAGACAATGGCTTGTTTCCCTCTTCATTTTGTGGTGGTAGCCAACTCTGAATAACGTGAAAACCTTTCCTGCAAAGATTTCCGAAACATTAATTACTCTTTTGTACCATCGATCTCTGTTGATACGATTAGAGACAACTTGTATGTCCTTGCATTTGACATTACTACATGGAGGGGAATGCTAAGACAAATTTTAAAGACAAAATAAATCTTTTGTCTTAAAATTTTCAATATGACAGGCTAGTAAAAAAGGTAAAGGATTAGGGGTTCGTCTTTATGCTATTGATGAGTTCTTCGAGAAGTAGAGCCATGGAAGTTGACAACAACTGATTGGATTTAGGGTGATGGAGGCCGAAAACAGAGGTGTGCATTGTGAGAGGACCGACGGAGGCACTTTCGGGGAATGTTAATAGGTGGTAACATAGTTGGATTACTTTTCAGGGTCTCTATCGATTATGTTTTAATATGTGTTTTTTCACTATTTTATTTATTTTGAACACTGCTTATATCAATTGGTTGTTGTTATTAGCACATTGTTGTGTTACAATGGCAACATTGGATTAGATTCACCTAAAGGATTGTTGAGAAATGAAGAAAGAAATTCTCAATTTGATTTTTCCTTGATTAAATTGAGAAAATTTGAATTTCCACATCAATAGAGAACTTGGATGCAATTAGCTTATATGACATGGTTTGTGTCGCCCATTTTACTCAATAAATTCGATTTGGAGGAGTTAGAGTTCAGTTAAGCATGTGTGATTTTTAATTCGTAGCAATCAAGGTCAATTATCTCAAGTTGTTTTCAGTTAAACTAGTTCTAACTATTGGAGGAACAAGTGGAAGGCTAGTTGTGCAGTAGGACTTCAGTGAAATGCAGTGATCATCTAGTTAACTGATCAATCAACCCAAAATAGCTAGTGCATGCAAATAATTCGAGTTCCCTAGCAATGGTGGAGATTCCAAGGTAGTGTAACATTAGTTGTAGACTAGTCTTGAGTGTATGATGCATGAGAATGAGGCTTTAAGACAAAAGGCTTCAATTTATTCCAAAAATCCAAAAACAATTTACAAGCAAAGGAGTGGAGTCCTTTAGCCATCAATTTACAAAGCTTTCTAGTTAGGATTTGAACTAGAATCCAAGATTCGGATTATCATGTAATAAATTATAGTAGTTAGATGTAGTGTCGAGGAGAATATTAGGCAAATTAGATAGGATTATTTAATTCTATCCTTTGATTTAGGGTCTGATTGTTAATGAACTAGTACTTATGTAAGTCTCGAATCATTGAAAAGGGATTTTGACTGATTCAGCTTCTTTTGAATTATATATGATTAAGCTACAGGAAGCATAACTTTGCGTAATTTTAAGGTGAAATTGGTCTATCCTAGAGGTGTCGTGGCCCTCTGCAATTTCTCTATGTTTATGTGTGCTTTTGAGTTTCCAAGTTTGGATTAATCCCAGGTTCTATTATTCTACATTTGTTAGCATTCAAATTGATTTTGTTGTGTATTAATAACTGCGAGGTTAGAAGTGCCTAAATTCTGGATCCAGGAGTGAAGTCCCATATTCATTGCAAACCGTTGATTTTTGTTCAATGCATTATGGCTTAGTCAACAGCGGGGGTTGACCCGGTGTTTAAATGTTGGGTTAATTGAAGTCCCGTAAGTCGTAGATCCTGAAAATCTTTATTATCAATGTTAATCTCAGGTAGTGGACCTGAACCATTATAAACTGGGCTTATAATTATTTCGGCTCCGTGAGGTGGTGTCATCACATATATTTCCTTGCAATATCATAACGACTCTCGAATCACTAAGGAATGTGGACCATCAGATGGATCTCGCATCACATCGGTTATAATCTTGCATCGCATTGGTTTTAGTTGGAAGGACCTTGGCCTCCGGAGTTGTGAAATGTGACATGTGATTGAAGCGCGTCGATAAATATCGCATCGCAACATTTACAAATAAGGAACCTACCCAGTGAGCTACGATTGCGATATGCGATGGTTAGAAGGTTTGGTGGGTATTTGGCAGTTGCGGCTAAATTAGCGGTTCTGCTAATTTAGCAGAGTATCTAACTCTGGAGGTAAATGATCGAGACTCTGAGGGAAATACAAGAGGAAATTCCACCATAAATAAGAGAAATTGTATCGGGTGTTGAACGTATGTCTCTTACACCTACACCCCAGCCACCATTTGTGGTATCAGAGTAGCCTATTGACATTGAATAGGGTCTTAAGGATCAGAGAAAGAAATCCACCATGGATTTCAGAGTTGGAAGAGGATGTGGTAGAAGAAGAAGACCTATTGCAAATGATGAAGTGATGGAGGCTATGCAACAGATGCAAGATAGATTAGAAGCAATGGAAACAGGGAGAGGTGCAGATTGTTAGTGAACCTGAAGTTGAAGCTACAGAAGAGGAGGAACCTGTAGAAGTTACTCCTGATATGAGGTTCTTTAGGTTAGTGTTGAAATCCACATCTAGACCTAGAACTGAAGTTTCAATTTATGCAGGAGGATTAAATCCTGAGGAGCTGATAGATTGGATAAATAACTTGGAGAAATTCTTTGATTATGATGAAATAGAGGATGAAAAGAAGGTGAAGTTTTTTGTCATGAGGTTGAAAGGACATGCATCAATTTGGTGGGATGGAGTGCAGACAGGAAGAAGAAGACTTGGCAAACAACAAATTAAGAATTGTAATAGGATGGTGGTAAAATTGAAATGTAAGTTTCTACCAAGTGATTAGTAGCAAACATTATTTCGACAGATGTAGAATCTTAGATAGAGGTCTATGACAGTAAAGGAATACACAGAGGAATTTTACAAGGTGAGGATAAGAGCTGGGAAAATCCAAGATACAGATGCGAAGGTTGCCAGATATGTGAATGGTCTTAGAATGGACATTTAATATGAGATAAGTCTACTTTCTCCCAAAACAGTAGAAAAGGCTTGTCAGATGGTACTGAAATTTGAAGAAAAACTCATGAGAAAGTAGTCTACTAGAAATATAGGTACTTTCCATAGAAGGGGAAGACAAGGTGGTAGAGGAAGATCTATAACACTTGGTGATGGAGCTAGTAGCAGTTTAAGTCAACATGCACCACAGGAGGTGATGCAAGTGGTAGAGGGAGTTTCTCCAGAGGAATATGAGGCAGAGGTAGAGGAAGAGAAGTTAGATATTACAGATGTAACAAGCTGGGACACAAAGCCTATGAGTGCCCATAAAATGTAGGAACATCTCAGAGAAATGAAATTGTTGATCAAACTGAAGAGGAAGTAGCAACGATGACAGAAGAAGAAAATATACCAGAGAGAAGGGAATATTTGGTAGTTAACAAAGTATTGCTAAAGCCAACAAAGGATGTTGTTGAACCAACACAAAGGAAGGCCTTGTTCAGGACTATGTGTAAGGTTCAAGGAAAATGTTGTCAAATGATAGTCGATAATGGAAGCACTGATAATTTGGTCTCTTGAGAAGTGGTGGAGAAGTTGAAATTGAAAATAAAGAAGCATCCAACACATTACAAGGTGTCATGGCTACAAAAGGGACATCAGTCGGTAGTAAATGAACAATGTGAACTGGAGTTGCAGTTGGGCAAGTATAAAGATAAAATTTTGTGTGATGTGATTCCTATGGATGTGTGTCATATATTGTTGGGTAGGCCATGGCAGTATGATAGAGGAGATATGCATGATGGAAAGAAGAACACCTACAAATTCAACAAAAATGGTGTCAATCATACATTGCTACTAATAAAAGAAGAAGATACATCGGGGAAACTTGAAACAAAGACCCTTTTGTTGAGTAGAAAGGAGTACTTATAGCAGATAGAGGAAAATGAGGTAAGTTTTGTGTTGGTTTACAAACCCAAGGTAATAATTACTTCCACAAAAGTTTTTGATTTACCAATTGAAATTCAAGAGATGCTGGACAATTATTGTGATATAATTGTAGATGATTTTCCTGATGAGTTACCACCCATTAGAAAAATTAGTCATCACATAGATTTGATTCCAGGAGAAAACCTACCTAATAAAGTAGCTTACAGGATGACTCCCATAGAGAATGAAGAGATCAGGAAACAGGCTCAAGAATTGTTAGAAAAGGGATTCGTTAGAGAAAGTTTGAGTCCTTGCACAGTGCCAACAACGTTGAGCCCAAAGAAGGATGGAGGCTAGAGAATGTGCACTGACTCGAGAGAAATCAATAAGATAACAATCAAGTACAGATTTACTTTACCTAGAATCAAAGATTTGATGGATTGTTTCAGTGGAGCTAGGTATTTTACAAAGTTATATTTAAAAAGTGGTTATCATCAAATCATAATTAGGGAGGGAGATGAGTGGACAATTGCTTTTAAAACCAATGAAGGATTATATGAGTGGATGGTAATGCCTTTTGGATTATCAATGCGCCTAGTACATTTATGAAACTTATGAATGTAGTTTTGATGGAATTTATAGGTAAATTTGTAATAGTATAGTTGGATGATATATTAGTTTACAGCAGGTCTAAGGAGGAACACATAAGACATCTAAATTATATTACAAAGGTTGCAGCAGGAGAAGTTACTACTAAATTTAAAGAAGTGTTCATTCATGAAGGAAGAATTGGTGTATTTAGGTTTTGTTGTTTTTGTTGATGGGTTAAACATGGATCCAGAGAAGATCAAAGCTATCATGGAGTGGCCTTCACCAACAAGTGTCTTTGAGGTAAGAAGTTTTCACGGTCTTGCTAGTTTTTATAGAAAATTCATAAGGAACTTTAGTAACATCAATGCTTCTATTATTGACACAATAAGGAAGGAAAGACAACCATTTAAATGAACTGTTGAAGCAGAAAGGAACTTTGGGTTGTTGGAAAGGAAGATCACTGAAAAACCTATTTTAGTTTTGCCTGATTTTAATAAACCTTTCCAAGTAAAGTGTGATGCTAGGTGAGAAGCCATTGGAGTTGTTTTGAGTTAGGAGGAAAAGCCTATAGCTTATTTTAGTGGAAAGATGAGTGAGACCAAGAAGAAATATTCTTCTTATGACAAGGAGTTTTATGCAGTGGTGTAGTCTTTGAAGAAGTGGAGACATTACTTGATATCCAAGGAGTTTAGACTGTATTCAGATAACCATGCAATGTTCAAGGAAAATGCTGTCAGATGATAGTCGATAATGGCAGCACTGATAACTTTCTCTCTACAGAAGTGCTGGAGAAGTTGAAATTGAAAACAAAGAAACATCCAACACCTTACAAGGTGTCATGGCTACAAAAGGGACATCAGTTGGTAGTAAATGAACAATGTGAAGTGGAGTTGTAGTTGGGAAAGTATAAAGATAAAATTTTGTGTGATGTGATGCCTATGGATGTGTGTCATATATTATTGGGTAAACCATGGAAGTATGATAGAGGAGCTATGCATGATGGAAAGAACACCTACAAATTCAGCAAAGATGGTGTCAATCATACATTTCTACCAATAAAAGAGGAAGATACATTGAGGAAACATGAACCAAGGACCCTTTTGTTGAGTGGAAAGGATTACTTACTGCAGATAGAGGAAAATGAGGTAAATTTTGTGTTGGTTTGCAAACCCAAGATAATACTTACTTCTACAAAAGTTTTTGATTCACCAATTGAAATTCAAGAGATGATGGACAATTATTGTGATATCATTGTAGATGATTTTCCTGATGAGTTACCACCCATTAGAAAAATTAGTCATCACATATATTTTATTCCAGGAGAAAATCTACGTAATAAAGCAGCTTACAGGATGACTCCCATAGAGAATGAAGAGATCAGGAAATAGGTTCAGGAATTGTTAGACAAGGGATTGGTTAGAGAAAGTTTGAGTCCTTGCACAATGCCAACACTGTTGAGCCTAAAGAAGGATGGAGGTTGAAGAACATGCACTAACTCGAGGGAAATCAATAAGATAACAATTAGGTACATATTTCCTTTACCTAGAATTGAAGATTTTATGGATTGTTTGAGTGGAGCTAGGTATTTTACAAAGTTAGATTTAAAAAGTGGTTATCATCAAATCAGAATTAGAGAGGGAGATGAGTGGAAAACTGCTTTTAAAATGAATGAAGGATTATATGAATGGATGGTAATGCCTTTTGGATTATTGAATGCCCCTAGTAAATTTATGACACTTATGAATGAATTTTTGAAGGAATTTATGGGTAAGTTTGTAACAATATATTTGGACGATATATTAGTTTACAACAGGTCTAAGGGGGAACACATAAGGCATCTGAATTATGTCTTACAAAGGTTGCAACAAGAGAGGTTACTACTAAATTTAAAGATGTGTTCATTCATGAAGGAAGAATTGGTGTATTTGGGTTTTGTTGTTTTTGCCGATGGGTTAAAGATTGATCCAGAGAAGATCAAAGCTATCATGGAGTGGCCTTCACCAACAAGTGTCTTTGAGGTAAGAAGTTTTCATGGTCTTGCTAGTTTTTATAGAAAATTCATAAGGAACTTTAGTAAGATCAATGGTTCTATTATTGACATAATAAGGAATGATAGACAACCATTGAAATGGATGGCTAAAGAAGAAAGGAACATTTGGATGTTGAAAAGGAAGATCACAGAAAAACGTATTTTAGTTTTGCCTGATTTTAATAGACTTTTCCAAGTAAAGTGTGATCCCAGGTGAGAAGCCACTGGAGTTGTTTTGAGTTAGGAGGACAGGCCTGTAGCTTATTTTAGTGAAAATATGAATGAGACCAAGAAGAAATATTCTTCTTATGACAAGGAGTTTTATGCAGTGGTGCAATGTTTGAAGAAGTCGAGACATTACTTGATGTCCAAGGAGTTTAGACTGTATTCAGATAACCATGCATTGCAGTACATTATGCAACAGCCAAAGCTTAATCAGAAACATGCCAAATGGGTAGAGTATCTTCAAGGTTTTAACTTTGTCTTGAATCATATAAATGGCCAATCAAATAAAGTAGCAGATGCCTTAAGTAGAAGAAACATACTACTTCAAGAAAGTCAAATTCAAGTGTTGGGTTTTGATTTTATTAAGGAATTGTATTGAAAATACTTAGATTGTAAAGAGGCATTTGAAGCTTGTAAAAATCCTATTTTGTTAGACAAAAGTAAGTGGCGTGATTATTTCTTGCAAGACGGATTGTTGTTTAAAAGAAATCAGTTGTGCATACCAAACTGTTTTATGAGGGAAAATTTAATCAAGTAGAAACATGGTGGTGGACTTGCAGAACATTTTTGGTGCAAACAAGACTTATGAGTAGTTGAACGGGTTTTATTTATGGCCGAAGATGAGGAATGAAGGGGAAAGTATGTGAAAAATTGTAAAATCTGTCAATATGCAAAAGGAAGAAGCCAAAACACAGGGTTGTATGCTCCATTACCTATTCCAGATAGACCTTGGGATATGGTAAGCATGGATTTTGTTTTGGGCTTACCAAAGACTCAAAAAGGAAATGATTCAATATATGTTGTGGTTGACAGATTTTTGAAAATGGAACATTTTATTCCATGTTATAAAAGCAATGACGCTACTCACATTGCTAATCTGTTTTTCAAAGAGATTGTAAGATTGCATGGGTTACCTAAGAGTATTGTCTCAGACAGAGATTCCAAATTTGTTGGACATTTTTGGAGGACATTATGGAAGAAGCTTGGAACTAAACTGAGTTTCAGTTCTTCTTATCATCCTCAAATGGATGGACAGACTGAATTTGTAAATAGAAGCTTGGGTAATCTTCTGAGAAGTCTTACAGGTGAACATCCAAAACAATGGGATCAAGTATTGGCACAGGCTAAATATGCATATAATGACTCTCCTAACAAGAGCACAGGGCAGAGTCCATTCCATATAGTTTATGGAATGCATCCAAGGGGAGTGTCTAAATTAAGAAATCTGGGAAAAGCTAAGATGAGAAGTGTTGAAGGGGAGGATTTTGCTTCAGAGATGCAAGTCATACATGAACAGGTAAAACATCAACTACATGATAGCAACATAAAATACAAGGGTAGAGTAGATTTGAAGAGAAGAGAAGTTAACTTTGAAGTTGGAGATTTGGTTTTAGCACACCCGAGGAAGGAAAGATTTCCAAAAGGGGAGTATAATACACTAAAGTTTAGGAAAATTGGACCATACAGAGTCTTGAGAAAATTTTCTGCAAATGCATATGAAATTGAATTACCTCCTGATATTGGAATATCTCCAATTTTTAATGTTGCTGACTTATATAGGTATGAAAAGGAACATGCTGATGACATAACAGAGGATCAAGAAGAACAAGAGATTGATTGGGTAAAATAGTTACCTATAGCAAAAGAATTATAGCTAGAAAGGATTCTGGAGAAGAAATTGTTAAAGAAGACAACGGGACAGGAGTATTTTCAATATTTGGTCAAGTGGAAAGACTAACCAATTGCTGATGCTACTTAGGTAAGAGATGCCATGCTATCAAAAATGGGTAGTTCTGTAGAAGAGCTCATGCAAAGGAGCCCATGAAGAATTTTGTCCTCAGGAGTCTAATGCAGGAGCATGAGGCTTTCAGACAAAAGGCCTTAATTTATTCCAAAAATCTAAAATCAATTTACAAGAAAAGGAGTGGGGTCCTTTAGCCATCAATTTATAAAGATTTCTAGTTAGGACTTGAACTAGAATCCAGGATTTGGATTATCATGTAATAAATTCTAGTATTTAGATGTAGTGGAGATTCTCGAGGAGAATATTAGGCAGATTAGATAGGATTAGTTAACTCTATCCTTCAATTTAGGATATGTTTATTAATGAACTAGTACTTATGTAAGTTTGGAATCATTGAAAAAGGATTTTGATTGATTCAACTTCTTTTGAATTATATATGATTAAGTTACAGGAAGCATAACTCTATGTAATTTTAAGGTGAAATTGGTCTATCTTAGAGGTGTCATGTCCCTCTGCAGTGTCTCTGTGTTTTTGTGTGTTTTTGAGTTTCCAACTTTGGACTAATTCGAGGTTCTATTGTTCTGTGCGTGTCAGCATTCAACTTGATTTTGTTGTGTATTAATGACTGCGGGGTTAGAAGTGCCTAAGTTCTAGATCCAGGACTGAAGTCCTGTATTCATTGTGAACCGTTGATTTTAGTTCAACACATTGTGGCTTAGCCAATAGTGGGGGTTGGCCCTATGTTTAAACTTTGGGTTAATTGAAGTCTTGTGCCATATATCCTGAAAGCCTTTGTTATTGGTGTTAATCTCAGGTAGTGGACCTGAACCATTATAAACTAGGCTTATAATTATTTCGACTCCGCGAGGTGGTGTCATCACATATATTTCCTTGAGATATCATAACGACCCTCAGATCACTGAGGAATGTGGACCATCGGATTGATCTCGCACCACATCTGTTATAATCTCACATCGAATTGTTTTAGTTGGAAGGACCTTGGCATGGCGGAGTTGTGAAATGCAACATGCGACTGAAGCATGCTGATAAATATTGCATCACAACATTTACAAATAAGGAACTTGCCCGGTGAGTCGCGATTCCAATATGCAATGGTTAGAAGGTTTGGTGGGTATTTGGCAGTTGCAGCTAAATTAGTGGTTCTGCTAATTTAGCAGTGTATCTAACTCTGGAGGTAAATGATTGAGACTCCAAGGGAAATCAAAGAGGAAATTCTACCTGATATAAGAGAAATTGTATCAGGTGTTGAAGGTCTGTCTCTTATGCCTGCACTCCAGCAACCAACATACAGGCATTGCATGCAGTCACATGATCAACCTTAGGAATTACACAATCCATTTTGGAAAAATACCTAAATAATAGGGGCCTAATTTATGAAGGAATTACGCAAGGAAATAGGGGCTCAAGCAGAGGGAGAAATTGACAATGTTTGGGTTTGAGCTTCTTAGTGAGCAGAGAGATAGGTTATTCACTTACAGGTTGTGCACAGTTGAGTAAAGCAATTGTAATACATATATATTCATAAGATTGATGCAAGAAGGCATTGGAGTTATTAAAAGATTGCTTTCCCTAGGAAAAATATTGTGTGCATGTGTTTTATTTCTTATTGCATGTTTGATTTTTTTGTTCTAAATTGTAAATTAACTTCCATAGAGAAATAAAGTAGGTTTGTGTCTTATGATTATGGGTAGTTTCAAATCTACACCATAATTTCTACATTGTATCATAGCAGGATTCACATTAGAGCAGGAATTCCGAATTTGTTTCTCAGGAGGTTCAAATTTGCAGTTCATTTTAGCAAGATCTCTTAAGAACTATAAATATGACCTTACACGGGCTAAGGCTAGAGTATGTGTTGGAAGGAAACTCTAATTTCATTGACTTGTAGGATCACATGGAGGAGGTATTTGATGACAATGGATTGCTAGAATACATCAAGAGAGATGTTACAAAACCAGCAGAATTTGATGCCCAAAACGTTTCTCAGTGGAAAGTTGTAACCAAGGTGTCGATAATAATATTGGAGGGAGTATGGAACCATATTGTTAGAAATCTCCATGGGAAAGAAAATCCTTATGCAATGTGGTAGGCAGTGACAAATCTATTCTAGAATAGTAGTAACCACAAAAAGTTGGTACTCAAGGATAAACTTTGAAATATCAAGATGTAGAAGAATAACTTTATCCTGCAATATCTAAGGAGGTTCAAACAAGTTCATGATGAGCTTGCAGGAGTTGGTGTTACTCTTTCAAAGGATGACTTGGTAAGAATATCCCTTTTGGGCCTTCACAAGAGTTGGCATAGCTATCAATATTAAGTGAATGAGAGGGAGAAACTATCGAATTGGGAACACTTATTGTACGATTTGGCACAGGAGGAAATAAGGCATAATGCTAGAGATGGGACCTCATCCAAGGGCAAGGATGAAGAAAAATTTTCATTGGTTGGAAAGGGAAATAAGGGAAAAGGGAATAAATCCCAAACAAAACTAGAATCCAACCAAGGGAGAAAGAAGAAAGATTTGTCAAAAATTAAATGCTTCCATTGTCATGAATACAAGCATTATGTGATGAAGTGCCCACAGAAAAGGGCAAGCATGAAGACCTTAGGAGGAGGAGAGGGTGAAGCCTTGGCTTCACAGTTCGACCTTGACTTTACACTTATCACATGCATGCCCAACATAGCGATGGGGAGTGTGTGGTACATGGACTCAGGTGCATTGTTCCGCATGAGAGGGTATAGAGATTTTTTCAATGACCACGAGGAGACAGATCTTCAGATGCACATCAAGATAGGGGACGATGGAAGGTACAGCAGGACCAATATTGTTATAGTGACCTTTCAGAGGGAATGAGGCTCCCCTTTGAGGCTCAAGAGTGTCATGTTTGTTCTAGGCCTAAAGGAAAATCTCATCTTCTCTTGCAGTTTTGGAAGGTCGTGGTTACGACGTGATCTTCAACAAAGGAAAAACATTCCTGAGACACATAGCCACGAGAGAGGTGAAGAAGGTTGACGTTTGTGTGAAGAATCTATATAAGTTAGATATGGAAGATTGTGTTTCCTTAAGAACCGAGGAAGAGAAAGTGTAGGGCCATGATGTAGGTGAACTTTAGCACATAAGACATGGCCATTTGCATCATGGAACCTCAAATATTATACAAAAAATAGCCAGTAACCTCCCTAAAGGAGCACTTGAGCAGCAGGATGTTTGCAAAGGATGTAACTTGGGGAAGTACTTAAAATATGCATTCCATGATCGAGACAAAAAAACACATGTAGTCCAAGAAAGGATCCACTCTGATGTCTGTGGAACTTTCTTGATAGCCTCCACTGCCAGACACAAATATTTTGTCCATTTTATTGATGACTTCTCACATAAGTGTTGGATCTCTTCATGCAGAAGAAGGATGAGGCATTCTCCAAGTTTGTAGAATTCAAGGCACTAGTTGAGAAAGAAACCAGCAAGAAGGTGAAGGCTCTCAGGAGAAATAATGGAGGTGAGTATGTGTTGAATGAATTTAAAAATTTATGTGCGAAAGAAGGCATTCGATGAGAGTTGACAATGCCCCACAATGCACATCAGAATGGGGTGTTTTAGAGAAATATCCATAACATTTTGGGAGCAACGAGGGTGATGTTGCATGACCAAGGCCTACCTCTACATTTGTGGGTTGAGGTATGCAATACAACAGTCTATTTGTAGAACCAAAGTCCTCATCAGATTCTTCGCATGATTACACCAGAGGAGGATTTCGTGGGAAGAAAGTCAGATGTGTCGCACTTCAAGATTTTTGGAGCCTCCGTTTACTACCATGTCTCCAACAAATCAAGGAATAAGCTTTAGTTGACTACAAAATTGGGGGTATTTGTGGATTACACAGAAAATCCCCACAACTAACATGTGTACTTGCCATCACCCATAATGATAGTTGTGTGAAGGGATGTAAATTTTGATGAGGATAAATATATGTGGTGCTCTCTTGAGAGGGAGATTTAGATCCAAAAGAGGAATTTTAGCTCCAAAAGAGGAATCTCATAAAGTTGTATAGAAACCAGAAATTGTGGAGCAGAGAGTGGAGAAATTTACTAAAGAAAAATGTCTAGAGAAGGCAGAAAACAAACTAAGGAAGTTGACAGAATTGTGCAGGATGTGAGGGAGAATCTAGGATATCCTTCAAATTTGAGTAAGAAAAGGAGGTTACCTGAGAGGTACACTGGCTACATGGCTCTTATGACTAAGCTTATAGAGATTGAACCATCCTATTTTGAGGAAGAAATAGAGAAACCTGTATGGGTTGATGCAATGGTGGAGGAATATGAATCCATTGCAAGGAATAGTGTTTGGGAAAATATCCCAAGAACAACATATAAATAAATAATGGGTTTGAGATGGATCTTCAACGTGAAGCATGAAACAGATGGAAGCATAGGGAAGTATAAGACCAGATTTGTGGGAAAGGGGTACTCTAAAGTTGAGGGAATTGACTATGAGGAGAACTTTTCTGTTGTATCAAGGTACTCATCCATTAGATCATTTCTTGGTTTGGCTATGCAGATGGGGTGGAATATCCACCAGATGGGTGTAAAAACAACATTTCTTAATGGGTTTATAAAGGAGGAGGTGTACATAGAGTAACAAAAAGGTTTTGAGACATTTTATCAAGAGTCTCATGTGTGCAGACCCAAGTGAGAGTTGTACGATCTCAAACAAGCACCTCGTGCTTGGCACACCAAGATCGATAGTTATCTCATTGGTTTGGGCTTCACCATAAGTGAAGCAGATGTAAACCTTATCACATCTGGATAGAAGGTAAATTGATTATTATTTTCTTATATGTTGATAATTTTATTTTAACTAGTGATGAGCTATTGATCATATCTTGCAAGGAGGACATTGTAAGGGAATTTGAAATGAAGGACATGGGTCTCATGCACTACTTTCTCGGGTTGTAAGTATGAAAAGGTGATGGGGAATTGTTTGTCTCTCAAGGAAAGTATGCAAATGAGATAATGCCGAGATTCTACATGGAGAGTTGTAAAACCATGTAAACACCTCTAACGAACAACTAGAGGAACGAGGATGCCACTTCAGGTGAAGTGGATGCTACCATTTATCGATATCTAGTGGGTCCACTCATATATCTTGTGAACACATGACTAGGTATGCATTATATATTCAACCAGCTAAGCCAACCTATGGTTAGGTCAACCAAACTATTTTGGAAGGAAACTAAGCATGTTTTACAGTACCTCATCGGCACTACCCAGTTTGGACTATGATACAACTGAGTAGAGGGACTGAACTTGTGCGGCTTCATAGTTGTTTCTTGGGACAACATGAAGCAAGGATATGTGGTGCTCAGCTATATAGAAGCATAATACATGGCTGCAAGTCAAGAAACACATCAGGTGATATGGATGAGAAAGATACTTGTTGGAATATATGGTCAGATGATGAATCCAATTGTGATAATCAGAGTTGCATCAATCTCTCTAATAATCATATATTTCACGATCGATCCAAGAATATAGATATCCAATGACACCATGAGACTGTGTCTAGAGGCAGATGATGTTGCTACACTCCATTCTAATAGAGGAATAAGATGTTGACATTTTGACAAAAGCTTTGTCAAGGTGGAAGGTTGAATTCCATAGGTTTAGGATAGGGGTGGTTGATAATCCATTTCTTATAGAGAGGGAGTGTTGAAAAATGTAGCAAGAAATTCTCAATTTCATTTTTCCTTGATTAAATATAGAAAATTTGAATTTCCACATCAACAGACATCTTGGATGCAGTTAACTTGTTTGACATGGCTTGTGTCACTCGATTTACTCAATAAATTTGAGTTGGAATAGTTAAATTTTAGTTAAGCATGTATGACTGCTAATTTGTAGCAATCAAGGTTAGTTATCTCAATTTGTTTTTAGTTAAACTAGTTCCAGTTGCTTGAGGAATTGGTGAAAGGCCAATTGTTCAGTGGGATTTCAGTCAAACTCAGTGATCATCCAGTTAAATGATCAATCAACACAAAATAGCTAGTGCATGGAGAATTCGAGTTCCCCAACTATGTTGGAGATTCCAAGGCAATGTAACATCAATTCTAGACTAGCCTTGAGTGTAGAAGTGTTGCATGCAGTCAGATGATCAACCTTGGCAATTTCACAATCCATTTTGTAAAAATTCCTAAATATTAGGGTCCTAATTTCCCAAGGAATTGTGCAAGGAAGTATGGGCCCAAGCATAGGTAGAAATGTACTATGTCTGGGTTAGAGC
>APFE030914542.1:0-11285 GCA_000404065.3 Pinus taeda | reverse complement strand
ATTCGTACCTACAAAGATGTGTTAGGCATCCTGACTCCCATTGGAATCAATGGTGGGAGCTCTTGTGTTGGCTAGGGGTATTCATTAATGGCCACTAAGTCAACAACTTCTTGCTATGTTCGACACCAACACTTTTATTCACATAGTAAGATTTGTGCCATCGAGCGTTGAAGACTTGAAGACCTATGTTTTGTAGCAGATGAAGTAGATTTCCTTTCATTGCTTTTTAGTTTGTTATGACTTGAGGACAAGTCAATAAATAAGGTTGGGGGGAGGAAAATGTAACTTATATATTTTGTATACCTTCCAAGCCTTATATATTTTCAACCATATTCAACAGACTCATCAGCTTCATCATCCAGCAGCAGAGGATCCAATAGCAGATACGACTTTCAGCCATGTTCAGCAGACTCCTTAGATCCATCTTTCATCCACAATAGAAGAAGCTTCAAATTAGAATTACAACATCTGCACATGCATGATTCGTCCACTTCTGTAGGTAAGTAAGGTATGATGTTTTCTAACTTTTAATCTTGAAATTCTTTTTAGATGCTAAAATGATGATATTTGGAAAATATTCCACTATTTCACTATTCCCTTTCCCATTAAAAATTGTCAAAAACCATCAGTTGGGGAGGGGGGAATTTCACCCTTCATTTTTTTCCTCATTCATATTACATCTTAACCCACATAGTCTTCCCACAATAAAAACTACTACAAAATGATGAGCATATTAAATGACTTCTTAAAATGATTGATCTCAACAAAGTAAATAATGATTGTAAACACAAGAACCAATCATTAAAAAGAGATCTCAACAAAGTTAATAATGATTGTAAACACAAGAACCAATCATTAAAAAGAGATCTCAACAGAGTTAATAATGATTGTAAACACAAGAACCAATCATTAAGAGATGCAAATGCTTTGCAAAACAAATAAAAGTTCTCCAAAGATGTGCAAAGTTAAAAGGAAGTCCATGATTGAAAGATGTTTGTTACATAAGAAGCAAACATCTTGTAAAATGAATCTCATCTAAGAAATAAATCAAATAAGTCATTGTAGTAGCTTGCACGAGGACATGCAAGAGCTTCAGTTGGGGAGTATGTTGGGCTTCAAAATTGTCATACATTACCATACATTTTTCACCTATGCTTCCATTATATCGCTCACTATTCACCACCTTGTCACTCCATTTTCCCTATTATTACCATTAATGGGTCTCATTTATATCTTCCAAGTATTATTTATTTTCAAGTATTTTTAAGAGAAATTCTTGATTAAATATTAGAAAATAATATATTTTACTTCATATATGGAAAGTGGATTGTTTTTGTGACATGTGTAGGTTCCAAGGAAGCTTCCAAGACACCTTTATGTGGCCTTGAAAGATCAAATTCGAATTTGAGAAGATAAACCTCATGGAGAAGATGATGATCTCATGGAGAAGATCAAGAACAAAATGGGGTTATGTGTCTAGATGGTTGAGAGATGTATGGAACTAAAAGAGAGATTAGTGGATCATCATTATGAGTTTGTTATCCCATTACATTGTATAAATAGGAGTACAATCTCCTTCATTTGTAATCTTGTAATCTTAGAATCTTAGAATTTTCATTTGTAATCTTAGAAAGTTGGTTTGTACATTATGATGGAGATTTTGAAATAAAGACTCATACTTTGATTTTGTTGCTTCTACATTTGAGTTCCCTTTGAAGAGGTGTGCTTGTGGAGTTATGGAGGGCCCCCATGGCCTCACTTGCATGCTTATTTTAGGTACAATTTAATTTATGTTTCAAATGTATTTAGATGTGTGATGATTTCTGAATGAATATTGGTTTGATTCTAATCTACATATGAAGGGACACAAAGGAATTTAAGTTAAATTCCCCTTCTATTTGATCTTGAATTAAAACTGAATTTCATTCTCCATTTCTCATTTAAAGTTATTTATGCATTTCTTGTTTGAAGTAATGGTGATTGTGATATAGTAGAATTGTGAAGAAGGACAATCTGGACCTCCTTAGTTAGGAGCCTCTTCTTTTACATCTTCTGCATCATAAGCCATTGTTGATTAGTGCTCTTAGATTTATCTTCATGAAAGTAGTATTGTAGGGAAGGACAACCTGGTTCTCCTAAGTTAGGAGTCTCTTTCCTCATATATTACATAAATGAATTAGAAATCTTTCTAGATCTATATATTTTAGATAGGCACTTCTAAGTTTACTTTCTCGGGTTGACATTAAATTAAACTCTAATTTTCATCCGCATTTTAGACCCAACATTTTGGCGCCGTTGCCGAGGAAGTGCAACTAGAAGGATTTAGTAATTATTTCATGCAGTTGTTTTTATGGACTAATTTGTGGAACTTGGTGACAGCAGGTTCATAAAGGAGTTCAAGTTTAGAGTGTTTTATTTTCGCAATTAGTTTAATTAGTTTTAAATTCAATTTTCCTCCCATTCAGTTTTTAAACCCCCCCATTTCTTACTAGCTCATCTACGCATGAGGAATTTGAAAATGATAAATAGGTACTTCTTGGAAAGCAAGGATAATATCGATCACTGGCTTCAAAAGAACCTTGTGTTAACACCAAGAATAAGAAAAGTTACTCACATCATTGCAAACAATCAGGTAAGAATTTTAAATCTTGATGTGAGCATTTTCAAATTCTTAGTCCGTAGATGGCTTCATTGGAAGCATTCTTTTACTTAAGAAATAAAAGATCTTTCAAAAAAGTTAAATAGAATAGATTAGAACAATAAAACGAGCTCGTTATCATTAGAAGTGTTAGTTGTTCGAAGTTTTTTTTAGTCTTATTTTCAAAAAAAAAAATATAATAAATCATCACCAACAAATTTTCCACGCTAACCTGCATAAATAAAAATAAATCAAGAGATTAGTATGGTCTCTTCCCGCGTTTCGTGCGATCTGGAAGATCAGAAAATCCATTGATTTATTTCAAATAAAAATACTCTTGGTGGAAAACTAATCTGCAATGCGACAATAAAGAATTTTGTGAATGAAAAAAATCATTTTCAAAACGCAACCCCTTAAAAATGCCAGTTTTGAAAAGCAGTTTGTGATCAAACCAAGACAAATCTAAACAAATGAAGACATGGGTTTTTTCCATAATAGAATGAATTATATAACCCAGAAATCGTTTGCTTAAATCATAACGATCTAAGAGTAAATCTTGGTTCTTCGGGACCCCATTTTGATAACTGCGTGAATAAAAACGGTTTTTTTTTTTTTACATTCACTGTGCTTTTCTACTTTTCCACATTACATATTTCTGCTTTCCCATTCCAATTTTTTTCCATACCCGATTCCTCCCCAAAATGTTTCAGTGACAAAATTTCGATTTTATTGTTAATTTGCAAATCATTTGGAGCTGAAACTGTCTCTCGCTTGCAATTGATTGCATTTTCTGGCCATACTAAAATCTACAGCAAGCAATTAGACGATAAAAAAATGTGCAACCAATTCAAAAGCACTTAGTTTCAGATTCAGATTCAGATTCAAGCCACTACTCCGGCCTTGACCTTTATAACCTGCAAAATATTTAAACCAAGGTTAAAGAGTTGAACTTTGAAATTGAAATGGCATTGAACAAATTTGGCTTATCCATATTTTTACTTTTGCAAAAGGGTCGAGTTTGAATTCAACAAAAATATGCAGTGGTTTTTAAATAAATAACTCTTCTTGTAGAAATTCGTTCATTTGGCAGATATCTGGGGATTCATACCACAAGCTACTATTTTGAGGAGTCAAGGAGGGTGGTGTTAGAATTGCATCAAAATTTATGATAGAAGCCCAATAGTTAGTTCCGAAAATGAAGCACCAGTGTGCCCAGAATTTTTGGTTCAGCGTTAGAATTTCTAGAAAAAAAAAGAACGATATTGATAGCAACACGATCCCCGACAACGGTGCCAAAATGTTGGGTCTAAAATGCGGATGCAATTTAGAGTTTAATTTAATGTCAACCCGAGAAAGTAAACTTAGAAGTGCCTATCTAAAATATATAGATCTAGAAAGATTTATAATTCATTTATGTCATATATGAGGAAAGAGGCTCCTAACTTAGGAGAACCAGGTTGTCCTTCCCTACAATACTACTTTCATGAAGATAAATCTAAGAGCACTAATCAACAATGGCTTATGATGCAGAAGATGTAAAAGAAGAGGCTCCTAACTAAGGAGGTCCAGATTGTCCTTCTTCACAATTCTACTATATCACAATCACCATTGCTTCAAACAAGAAATGCATAAATAACTTCAAATGAGAAATGGAGAATGAAATTCATTTTTAGTTCAAGATCAAATAGAAGGGGAATTTAACTTAAATTCCTTTGTGCCCCTTCATATGTAGATTAGAATTAAACCAATATTCATTCAGAAATCATCACACATCTAAATACATTTGAAACATAAATTAAATTATACCTAAAATAAGCATGCAAGTGAGGCCATGGGGGCCCTCCATAACTCCACAAGCACACCTCTTCAAAGGGAACTCAGATGCAGAAGCAACAAAATCAAAGTATGAGTTTTTATTTCAAAATCTCCATCATGATGTACAAACCAACTTTCTCAAATTACAAATGAAAATTCTAAGATTCTAAGATTACAAATGAAGGAGATTGTACTCCTATTTATACAATGGAATGGGATAACAAACTCATAATGATGATCCACTAATCTCTCTTTTAGTTCCATACATCTCTCAACCATCCAGACACATAACCCCTTTTTGTCCTTGATCTTCTCCATGAGGTTTATCTTCTCAAATTCGAATTTGATCTTTCAAGGCCACATAAAGGTGTCTTGGAAGCTTCCTTGGAACCTACACATGTCACAAAAACAATCCACTTTCCACATATGAAGTAAAATATATTATTTTCTAATATTTAATCAAGAATTTCTCTTAAAAATGCTTAAAAATAAATAATACTTGGAATATATAAATGAGACCCATTAATGGTGAATAATAGGGAAAATGGAGTGACAAGGTGGTGAATAGTGAGCGATATAATGGAAGCATAGGTGAAAAATGTATGGTAATGTATGACAATTTTGAAGCCCAACATACTCCCCAACTGAAGCTCTTGCATGTCCTCATGCAAGCTACTACAATGACTTATTTGATTTATTTCTTAGACGAGCTTCCTTTTACAAGATGTTTATTTCTTGTGTAACAAACATCTTTCAATCATGGACTTCCTTTTAACTTTGCACATCTTTGGAGAACTTTTATTTGTTTTGCAAAGCATTTTCATCTCTTAATGATTGGTTCTTGTGTTTACAATCATTATTAACTTTGTTGAGATCTCATTTTAATGATTGGTTCTTGTGTTTACAATCATTATTAACTTTGTTGAGATCTCTTTTTAATGATTGGTTCTTGTGTTTACAATCATTATTTACTTTGTTGAGATCAATCATTTTAAGAAGTCATTTAATATGCTCATCATTTTGTAGTAGTTTTTATTGTGGGAAGACAATGTGCGTTAAGATGTAATATGAATGAGGAAAAAAAAAAATGAAGGGTGAAATTCCCCCCTCCCCAACTGATGGTTTTTGGCAATTTTTAATGGGAAAGGGAATAGTGAAATAGTGGAATATTTTCCAAATATCATCATTTTAGCATCTAAAAAGAATTTCAAGATTAAAGGTTAGAAAACATCATACCTTACTTACCTACAGAAGTGGATGAATCATGCATGTGCAGATGCTGTAATTCTAATTTGAAGCTTCTTTTGTTGTGGATGAAAGATGGATCTAAGGAGTCTGCTGAACATGGCTGAAAGTCGTATCTGCTATTGGATCCTCTGCTGCTGGGTGATGAAGCTGATGAGTCTGTTGAATATGGCTAAAAATCTATAAGGCTTGGAAGGTATACAAAATATATAAGTTACATTTTCCTCCCCCCAACCTTATTTATTGACTTGTCCTCAAGTCATAACAAACTAAAAAGCAATGAAAGGAAATCTGCTTCATCTGCTACAAAACATAGGTCTTCAAGTCTTCAACGCTCGATGGCACAAATCTTACTATGTGAATAAATGTGTCGGTGTCAAACATAGCAAGAAGTTGTTGACTTAGTGGCCATTAATGAATGCCCCTAGCCAACACAAGAGCTCCCCACCATTGATTCCCAATGCGATCAGGATGCCTAACACATCTTTTGTAGGTTACGAATAAATTTTCGTTGGTCGAAGTCACCTACAAGATCCAACGAACAAGGGATATTAATGTACTCCCATTGTTCATTGGCAAGAGTACTTGCCATTAAGGCATGCAAGCCTCTAGGTGTTTTTACAAGGATAATTTGACTCTAGGACTTTGACTCAGTGGTATCCATAGAAGCAGGATGTTATTTGCGGAAATGATGGGGAATGATAATGACATGGAAAATGAAAATATGCGTGTAAAGAATGGATGTAAGGAAATGTATGGTGTATGAATAGATACTCTTGCTGTGAAAAATGGACATGGAAATGGTATGCTTTATGGATTGACAATTGGTGGAAAATCTTTTGCAAAATGGGAGTTGCAAAGTAATGGTTGTAAAGTTGGATTTGTCTTTAGAATTTTTGTTTTCATGACTTTAGTCTTTGGAAGACCAATTTTCGTCACAATGTAATCTCCTTATGATCACTTGATTATCTTGTAACCTGTAAAAAACTTGGTACAAAGAAAACATAAGTGTGCTCTAGAAGAAATGGCCAGTTTCTTCATGATTATTACGCAAAAATTTCATACCAAATAAAACAAATTAAGGACAATCAAAGTGTTGAAATTGACTTAATCATGATATTAAAATCAATCCTTCTTAAAATAACCATGAAAAGTAATACTCTCTGTTGGTGTCAGATGAAATATGCTCGACAAAAAGTTTGGCATTAGAAAGATCTGTTGTATTCTGCATATTAGTATGTCATATAAAAGTATTCAACAGAAAACTGTTAGGATTTTAATGCCATCATGAAGCTATCGAAACAATTTAATCATCATCTATTGAATCCTCCAATTGATCGATCCTCAAAATTTGTTTCCAAGTGTTCCATTTTTTTTTTTTTTTCAAACCTGCGTGAATTTTGTGAAAAGTTTGTTTGTTTTTTTTTAATTGTTGCCCTCGTACCAACTGTTGCAGTTTCATCCAGTTCCATTATTCTCTCAATTTACATGCCACCAAAGTTTTGTTTTATGCCAAAAACAATCACAAAACATTTAACAATTTTTTTTATTTATTTTTATTTTCATAACATAACAATAATAACCTAATGTATTAAGACAATCATATATTATAACAACATAATAACAAAATACATAACCAACATAACAACAATCAAATAACAAGAAATTATAACTATATTAATTAATGCAATTATAAAACATATTAATATATTAATACAATTTTTATAACAAACATTAATTAATAATTAAATAAAATAATTAACAAACATATACAACAACTTATAATTAAAAATATAACAAATTACAATTAACAAATATTAATATATACAACGAATTTAAAAAAATATAAATTACAACAATATACATTTTATGATAATAATTATATATTAATACAATAATATATTAATTATAATAATAATTAAATTTTAATACAATTAATATATTATTATAATAACAAAAATTAAGAAATTACAACAAACATGAAGAAATTATATATGTGGAAATCAAAACAAATAAATACAATAACAAAATACAAATACAAAACGCACAATAATAAATAAGTTTAGGGGGACTAGCCACGTAACAAATGCACATTGATGGAGTTTATAAATGCACATTCATGCATTTCGTAACCATCAACCTGACCTTCGTGACATGTCTATCCACGTGATGCGAAACCTCCTCACTTTTGGCATAATCCGTTTAAGTTTTGAGTGGTGTAAATACTCTTAACATTATCAAAATATGTAACCATGGCGGCAATGTTTATATTAACACATGTATCAAACCCACAGTTTGTAGTAAATGCATCAGAATTTGTGATTAATCATCAGCTTTTATTGTAGGAACCGCCAATCGAAATCACATATAACAGCCCGTTCAATACGCTGAGATCATTCAGTAGAGGATGCAACGATAGCGAAGGAGGTGGAAGCTCATACAAAATGGTTTAGAAAGGAGCTCGAAAGACAGGAAATTATGAAGCGGAAGATGGAGGAGCAAATGCGGAAAGAGAGGGAGAAACAAGACGGTGAAAAACCCAAAGAAGAAGAGAGGAAAATGCGTGAAATGTAGCGGGAAGCGGAGAAAATGCAGAAAGAACATAGGCCGACTTAAAGCGTTGTCATCTGCATAACAACACCCACAAGAATTATTCGAAGATTCCAAGTCTTCGCAAGAAGATCCCTGTTTTTGCTTCTGTGAATCACATTGTTCTATAGCTCCCACAGAACTGGACTTCCTCCGATCTTTCCAAAATGATCTCAACTCTAGAATTCTCATAATCCAGTTTCCACGCTCAGAAGATGTGGTAGGCGAGCTGCCCTATTCATTCTCTGCATCGGATGCTTTGGTCTCTTCTTTATTGTTTCCTTCTTCGACAGATTGATCACAATGCACATTTGTATAATTTTTGTCCCTCTTAGAAGTGATGTTCTATTCAGCGTCTTGATCGTCCGATTCTTTCAAAGAATACGCTGTAAATTCTCCATAGGTTTGAATCTGAGGCCCCTCGATGAAATCCCCTTGACAATAACTGTCTCCGTTTTTTTCTGTATTTTTCTCAAGGACTGTGAAAGGTCTACATTCAAGGCCTCACTTAACAAAGAAATATTTAAAGCTTCCGATTCTTTTTCAGAATGGATTTCTTGGCCTCCTTGGACGAACCATAAGGCGTCCTCGGAGAGGGAAAAGGCGGGCGCAAAGACAGACAATGCCAGAGTAGAAAAGCACAATGAATAAAAAACCGTTTTTATTCACGCAATTACCAAAAGAGGGTCCCGAAGAACCACGATTTACTCTTACACCGTTAGGAATTTCAGCAAACAATTTCTGGGTTATATAATTCATTCTACTATGGAAACAACCCATGTCTTCGTTTGTCAAGATTTTCCATGGTTTGATAATAAACTACTTTTTAAAACTGACATTTTTAAGGGTTGCGTTTTGAAGATGATTTTTTTCATTCACAAAATTCTTTATTGTCGCATTGCAGATCAATTTTCCAGCAAGAATATTTTTATTAGAATAAATCAATAGAATTTCTGATTTTCCTGATCGCACGAAGCGCAGAAAGAGAGAATACTAATCGCTTGATTCGTTTTTATTTATGCAGGGGGGTTTGTTTGAAAAGACAAAAATTAAAAACTAGCTAAACACTAAATCATCAGAAAAATCAAACTTAAACTCCTCTGTGAAGATCCTGCTGTCACAAGGTTTCACAAATTATTTTGTCTTAAAGAAAAATACTAGTACTGAATTAAATTCCTAATGCCTAATCCCTTAGCACCATCCCCGGCAACGACGCCAAAATGTTGGGCAATTTATTGTGCTTAAATTGCTGCATTAAATTATCGACCAGGGAAACTCGTAAGTTTTTTATGATGCCAGCACTATATGTGCAGGAGTAGGCGACTAATTCTATGTCTAATGAAAATATTTACGATTCAATACAATATGCAAGGGAAGAGGCTCCTAACTAAGGAGATCCTGGTTGTCCTTCCCTACAGTATCATAGAGAAATCATAAAACTAGAAACTTAAAATGCAAACAAGAGGATGAACTTTAATTGTTGTTTAGATTCAAAGAGAGAAAGACTAACTTAGTCTCTTGATTGTCCTCTCTTGTACTAATCCAGACAAAACTAAAATTCATCCATAAGCGTAAAATAAATGAAATAACTTTGAAACATAAAAGCAAAAAGATGAATTCCAATTGTCATACAAATCAAATAGAGAGAGAGCCTAACTTAGACTCTTGTTGTCCTCTCATATGTTGATAAGACTCTAATTGAAAACTCATTCATCAATCAAATCCTCAAACATCAAACATCTAAGCAATTAAATAAAATAAGATCTAATATGAAACAACATGTTCATTTGCTCCTTCTAGAGTGAGCTGAATTCTCCTAAGAACCAAAGTGACAAGCCATTCCATATACTACATTAAGGTAACTTCTATCTAAAACTACATAATGGAAAACTATTTCTAAAACTACATAATGAAAAAATATGTCAAATGAAGCTTTATTCCATCATAAATTGGATACAATGCTCTAAGAGTCCTCCCCTTTGGAATGGAGGAGGTACTCCTATTTATACAAAAACTATGATAACAACCTCATAAATGTAGACCCACTATTCTCTCTTTTGACCCACATATTTCTCAACCAATGGTGACACATAACCCTATCCTCCATGATCTCCTCCATGAGGTCCATGATCTTCTCCATGAGGTTCATGATCTTCTCAAATTCGAATTTGAGCATAGAGTGCCACATAAGGATGCCTTGGAAGCTTCCTTTGTACCTACACATGTCAACAAACTCATTCTAATTGTTAGGTATAAGTGTAAGCATATTATTTTCTAAGTTTTAGCAATAAATCCACTTAAAAATGTTAAGAATTAATAAACTTTGGAAAAGCATAGTTATGAGGTAAACATAATGATATGGAGGTGGAATGGAGGTGACATGAAGGTAGAATGTGAAGATATTGGTGAAAAATGGAGTGAAAAGAAGGACTATTTTGAGGCCCAACATACCTTCAGCGGGATCCAATGGAACAACCACTCTGAGGTCATTCTTTTCAAAGACCATGCTTTGCTTCTTCAAATTAATAATAGCATTCATGTCGAAAGCCCAATCAATCCCGAGCAATGCTAGGTATGGATTACTGTCACATACTATTTCAATAACTTCAAAATCTGTGAGCATGTTGGCTCCTTCAATATCTACAACCACTCAGAATTATCTTTTTTTGGTTTTCCATGCACAACTGGATTGGTGACCACCGCAACTTAGGTTTCCCCGTACATTCCTAAGTGTGTTTTGGTAGCACATTAGCGTCAGATCCCAAGTCTAGAATTATCTGGTCTGTTGTATAGGTAAATCCCCTCTACGGATAGAGGCGATCCCTACTAGCCCAACAGGGGTCTAGCAACAATCGAACAATGCTACACCGCAGGTTCCTAGTTGTATTTAACAAGTAGGTAAGACTAACTTACTTGGATTCCAACGCTTGTTTGTCGAAGAGACGTTCCTCTCGCTCCTTCGCTACAGCCGATCACAATTCCCCGCTATCCTTGCGGA
>APFE030914540.1:8158-33555 GCA_000404065.3 Pinus taeda | reverse complement strand
ATATAGATAGATAGATAGATAGATAGATAGATAGATAGATAGATAGGAGGAGGATTTCTCCTATATTGCTTCCTTGTGGAAAAAGAAAGAACCACGACTTTTAGACTATATTTTGACTATGAGGGTTTCATGCAAAATGATTAATTTAATAACAAATAATTGCTAGTTAATATATAGACCATAATGAGGGTTTAATGTGATTTAATTGTTGGCTTTGCAACCTAAGAGTTATATCTTATGATGAGTAAGTGACCCTTAATTTAATGAATTACTAACCTTTATTAATACTTGTCTAGAAAAAAATGAATTCCACTAAAAATCTTGAAATCAATGATTGCCTAAATGCATATGGTCCTACTAGGTTGTGAAGTCGGTGATTGGTTTATTGTCTTTAGTTCTTGAAATTAATCAACTTATACAAAATGAGATCGTGGCAAGAATCAATGTCATATATTGACAACCATAGGTGAATAAGGTGTCATGTCACTACCCTCTATGGTTTTAGCCAACAAAACTGGGTCTTCAACTTCAAACTCAATTTTCTCTCAAACCAGAAGGAATCACAAGGCATACCATATATCAACAGAAACATCTCGTCGAGGAGAATCTATCCAAAAGGATTGGGGTAGCTCTACATGTTGCTTGTGTTGACATCAATGACAACAACCTATCAACAATCTCCCCCTTTGGCATTGATGTCAACACAAGTACTCCCCCTATGATCATAAATCCCCCTTCATCATGCTTTTACCATTCCTAATGCTTTCTCTCCCCCTTTGACATCAATGGCAAAGGGTAACTCCCCCTGACGACCTTCACCTACCTCTCTTGCGGACTCGTGACTTGCCTTAACTCCCCCTATCTACTTGACAAGATAATGGAGTGCCCTAATGAGGACTTGGGAGAATCCCAAGTTTTAGGCGAAAATACTCAAATGTCTCACGCGACAATGGTTTGGTAAAGATATCAGCAATTTGTTATTTTGTTCCAATGTATTCAACTTTTATGTTCTTCTCTGCAACTTGTTCTCTAACAAAGTGATACTTGATCAAAATGTGTTTTGTTTTTGAATGCATCACGAGATTCTTGGAGATATTAATGGCATTGGTGTTATCGTAAAATATTGAAATGGGCTCATCAAACATTACTTGAAGATCCTACCAGGTTTGTTTCATCCAGAGGACCTGCGTACAACGTGTTGTTGTTGCTATGTATTTTGCTTATGTTGTGGATAAGGAGATTGAAGATTGCTTCTTGCTCAACCACGAAACAAGACAACCACCTACATAGAAGGCTACTCCACTGGTGCTTTTACGATCATCAACACTGCTTGCCCAATCTGCATTTGTATAAGCTACAATAGTTAACTCATTCCCTTTAGGATACCATAGTCCATATTGTTGTTCCCTTGAGATATCGAAAGATTTTATTCACAACAATGACATGGGATTCTTTTGGTGCTGCTTGAAATCGTGCTACCTATCTGACTGCATGCATTACATCTAGCCTAGAAGTTGTTACATACAGACGACTACCAATCATAGATCTATACATCTTTTGATCTGAATCTTTGGATGAGTCATCAATGCTCAACTTGCAACCTATCATTATTGGGGTGAGAACTGGCTTGCAATCTTCCATCTGAAATCTTTTCAACATTTCCTTAATATATTTGGTTTGACAGATAAATATTCCCTTGTCTTGCTGAGATATTTGAGGTCCCAAAAAGTATGTCAACTCACCAAGCAGTGACATCTCGAACTCGCTCTGCATATTTGCAGCAAACTTCTTACCTAACTTATCATCATCACTCCCAAAGATTATATAATCCACATGCACTTCAATAATCGTCAGACTATCATGTTCAATCCTTACATAAAGGTTGCTATCCGAACTTCCCTTCTTGAACCTTTGTTGTTGCAAATACTTGTCAAGACAGGCATATCACGTCCTAGAAGGCTGCTTGAGACCATACAACACCTTCTTTATCTGGAAACATAATCTTTTTTTCAGTGAGGGCATATCCTTCATGTTGTTCTATATATACTTCTTCTAATTCGCCATTCAGAAAAGTTGATTTTACGTCTATTTGATAAACTTTGTTTTTTCTTGAACATGCATAAGCCAAGAACATCCTGATAACTTCCATTCTAGCAACTGGAGCAAACATCTCTTCAGAATCGATTCCTTCAACCTGTGCATATCCTTTGCAAACCAACCTTGTCGTGTTCCTGTTAACTTGTCCATCCTCGTTTAGTTTGTTCCTGAAAACCCATTTTGTTCCAATTACATTTTTATCTTTTGGTCATGGGACCAATTCCCAAGTGTCATTTTTCTCAATTTGATCCAATTCTTCATTCATGGCAACGACCCAATGTTCATCTTGACTGGCTTCTTCAAAACTGTTTCGCTCAAATGTAGCTAAAAGAGCAAGATGAGCTTGTTGTGGTACACGAAACTCATGGTTTTTTCTAGTTCCTATACCTTCATTGAGATCCCCAATGATCTAATTTGAAGGATGACTCTTTTGATACCATTCTTTAGGGGTCTTCGAGGGTGCTTTTTGTTCAATTTGTTGTTCATCTCTTATCTCTTCCTGGTTGGTAGTTGTTTCCTTCTTCAATTGTGCTTGCTCGGAGACTTCTTCTTTTACCCTTTTTGGCTTTGACTCGTGTATCTCTGATTTGCTTGAAGAGGAGCTTTCCTCATTAACCTTTAAGCCATAATATTCATTAAATGTTACATTGATGCTTTCAACTATTTGTTTAAGTCTCTAATTGTAACATTTATAAGATTTTCTTTTGCGTGAATAACCAACAAAGATAACTTCATCTACTCGAGAATCAAACTTTCATGTTTTCTAATCTTTTCTTTTAATGTAGCATTTGCTTCCAAAACCCCTAAAATATTTGAAATTTGTTCGTCTTCCTTTCCAATGTTTGTATGGAGTCATATCACAATTGTTTCTAAGCTAACTTCTGTTCAAAATAAATACAGTTGTAACAATTTCTTGAACCCAAAATTTGTCATCTAATTTTGAATCATTTAGCATTGTTCTGGCCATTTCTAGTACAGTTCTATTCTTATTTTCAACAACTCATTTTGTTGTGGAGTTTTGGCTATTGAGAACTTCCTTTTTATTCCATTTTCTTCACATAAATGTTGAAATGATTTGGAGGTAAATTTGTCGTCATTATCAGTCGCAAACATTTAATCTTTAAATCAGTTTCATTCTCAACCATTTCCTTGTAGATCTTGAAACATTCGAATACCTCGGACTTTTTCTTCAAGAAACTAACAGTCGTCATCCTGGTATAATCGTCTATCATTAGCATTAAAGATAATTCACCATTCAATCCTTTAGTCCTCATTGGTCAACATAGATTAGTATGTATTAATTCCAATGGTTGTTATGTGAAGTATTCTTTTGTCTTGAATTTGACTTTTGTTTGCTTGCCATGCTGACAGTGTTCACATACAACATTGGTTGGTTTTGAAATTAATGGCATCTCTCTCACAGCTTTCTGTTTGCTAATTCTAACAAGGTTGTCAAAGTTTATGTGTCCCATTCGTCTATTCCATAGCCAACTCTCACTTGTTTTTGCCAAGAAACATCCTTTAACGACCTCATCCAAGGCGTATATGTCATTTGGAGTTCTACTTGCAGTAGCCACAAGTTGACCGGATTTTTCTTTTCTTATTTCGCATTTCTTTGATTCGAATAGCATTGGATGTCCTTGATCACACATTGGACCTACACTTAGCAGATTGTGATTCATATTTTCAACAAAAAGCACATCTTTTGCTACAGCATCCTTACTACCAAGTTTGATAGTGCATGTTCCTATAACATTTGAAGATCTATCATTTCCAAAAGATATTGTTCCATCTTTTACTTCTTTCAAAGATATAAATTTATTCTTGTCTCCAATCATATGTGTTGAGCAACTGCTATTGACATACCAAACATTTCTTTTACTTTGAGCCTTTAGGGCAAGAGCGCACCTTTCATCTTTCTTCTTCCAAACTTGTTCATTCCGATTTTGTTGTGATTCCTTTGGGGGAGCCGTAAAACTGCAAGCTTTAGCCAAATGTCCAAAATTGTTGCATTTATGGCATTCTACTTCATTTCTTAGATAGTCAAATATGTTGTAACTTTGCCTAAAGTTTGCTTGCGAATTTCTAAAATAACTACTTTTAAAGGGTCTTCCAAAGTTGCTTCCATTCCAACCATAAGTATGATAGTCTACGGCTTTATGTCCAAACTTTCTAGATGAATAACAAAAGTCATGAAAGGTGGATTGATACCTAGGAGAAAAACTTCTTCGTGGAATCGTTTTCCAAGAGCCTTCCTGCATATTTTGACTTTTTGGTTCCGTTGGGAAACTTCCTTGCTTGATAGATCCTTTAACTGTTTCTGTATAGGTTTTATGTCCATTTGCCTTTTCTGTCATAGAGGAGCTTGAACCCTTTTCAAATGTTTCTTTGTAGCCTAGACCAGTCTTATCACTATATGACCTTTGGTTGCTAATGAGCTCATCCAAGGTTTTAGAGCTATTTGAAAAGTTTTGCAGAACATTTCCCTTTTTGCATGCTTTCATAGAGAGACTATTTGGGCTTCTAGTTCTTCCCTTGCCTTGTTGCTTTCTTTTAACTCATTCCTGAGTGATTCTTCAATTCTTTTGGCTTCTTCTAACTTTACTCTGAGGTTGATGATTTCTTCTTCATTCTTTTTGTTGAAATTCTTGGCATGTTCTTTTACCTCCTTCAATTCGGCTTTTAGAACATTATTCCTTTCTGCTTTGAGTTCATTTATAACTCTGACAACTTCGTTTTCAAATTCGAATTGAGTCATTTCTTCTTCTTCATCTTCTTCTTCGTCAGGTGCTTCCTTCTCGTTATGCATAGCCATAAATAATACGTTTTCTTTGTTTTCTTCATCACTGTCACTTTCTTCTTCAAATGAAGAACTATCTTTCTTAGAGAGGAAGTTTTTCCTAAACCCTTTCTTCTTACCTTGGTTCTTGAAATTTCTTTGATCCTTCTTTCATTTCATAAATGCTTCATTCTTATGAGGGCACTTAGCAACAAAATGACCAATCTCACCACAGTCAAAACATATTAATGGAAGTTCTCCTTTGTACGCAAATTCTTCATTTGAAAGTTCTTTTTCTTCCTCCTCTTTGCAACAATTGGATCTAGGTTTGGATACTTGTTTTCCCTTCTCGATCTTCTTGGATGTTGTAAATGTTGTTTCTATATTAAATGAACCATTTTCTTCTTCAATCCTCATTTCATATGTTGTAAGTATCCCATGTAGTTCTTCCATACTCAAGTTATTTAAATCTGATCTATCTTCTAAGACAAAAACCTTAGGATTAAATCTTGTTGGAAGAGTTATGAGGACTTTTCGGACAATGACCTTTTTGTCAATTCTCCTAAACTTTGCAAGGCATTTGTTATTTCATCTACACGTTCAAAGTAAGATGTAATGTTCTCATCTTCTTTCATCCTTAGTTGCTCAAATTGAGCTCTGTAAATTTGGAGTTTTGCTTCCTTGACCTTCGAATCTCCAACATATATGTTTTGAAGTTTGTCGCATAGTTCCTTAGTTGTTTTACAACCCAATACTTTAACATAGACAGATTGAGTGAGCCCACTTATAATAAGATCCTTTGTATTGGCATCATTTATGAGATTTCTCTTACCTTGTTCATTTGTTGTTGCATTATAACTCTGTTCGACTATTTCCCAAACCTCATATCCTTGTGCAAGTAAATGTGTTAAAATTGGAAACTAGAGCCAAACTCCATGTGAGTCATCTTATTTATGGCAACTGATATTTTTCCTAGATTCCTCTCGTCGAGAGGTGTAGGATTGATCTAACGATCATCCCATTCCGACAAGTATTTATGCAGATATGAATTTATTTGTAATTACTTGACAAATTGTCAAGGTCAGCGAGCAGCTAAATGTGTGGCACACATGTTCAACATCTCATATAAATACAAGATAGGTGGAGGCATTATTTAACCATCTCATCTCACTCATTCTTCTCTCTCTCTCCTTAGCATTGGGTTAACACGAAGCAGCCAACATGGGAGAAGGAGGACGCAGCAAGGAGACAACGAAGACACAGTTTTGGAGGACACAGAAGCAGCAAGTCATCTCTTTGACCAGAGTTGACTAGTGTGGGCAATTTAGGGCTGTGCTTTTGGTGTGGCTCCCTCTCCTAGGCAAGCCGCAAATTCTAGCACAAAAACAGGGGCATTCTGACCTACGGTTTGACCAGGGTTGACTGCCATAGTATGGGTTGATTACAGTTGACTATTGTTTGACTGTGTTTTTTGGGGTTGTTTGAGGGTTGCTTCTTCTTGTTGTTGGAAGACTAGATGACTGGGAAATTGACCAAATATATTGAAGGTCAATTTCACCTTGTTTGACCATATTTGACTTTGTTGGTTAGGGTTTACTGCTGCTGTCATAAAATTACAGATTTCTGAATTTGTACTATTTCTCTCTGCTGAACTATTGAAGATTAAAGAAGAATCGATCAAAGGGTTTTCCCCGCATTGTGGTTTGTCCCTCGCTAGCCGCCACATCTTGTGTCTCTTGTCTTGGCTTGTTTTCTGTCAATCTATTAATGTTCTATCAACATTTTACTTTATGTTTATGTGATTGCCAAACAGTGGCTAATAAGAAGAAATCGAAGTAAACTGCACTAAATTAACAAAATGAACCTGTATCCTTCCATTCCATAGTGTATAGTGATCTCCATTAAACAAAGGAACTCTATTCTTGGTGTACTCCATGATCTCCTTCTAGTTGTTAAATTGCTGTGGAGGAACTTGCTTTGATACCAATTGTTGGGAACACTGAGAGGGGTGGGGTGAATCAGTTTTTCCTAGCAATTGGCACTTTATTATATTTTTTCAGAGCATTAGTTAATCTTCAGTTGCTATAATTATTCTAGTAAAAGCAATAAACAACAATGCAAAAGATAGAGCAAGTAGGCACAAGATTTTTAGGTGGAAAACCCCCTCTAGGTCAAAAACCATCGAACAATTTTCTATAAGTTCTTTAGTATTTAGCCCCAACTAAAAAGAAAGCTAAAACTTCCCAGAACTCTAGAAAAGCATTCTTCCCCAGCTCCCACTGGAAGGATGCCTCAACGCCCTGGTTTTATCAACAGTGCGTTGAAGGATGCCCCAACACCCTAGTGAGGCACAACTCACCCTAGCACCACCCTACCACCCTGAAGTATTTACAAGCTCCAACCTTTAGGTGACTTCATTCACGAGCCTAGCACCACCCTACCACCCTATAAAGACAACACCCTTATCCCGACAAACTTGACAATAGAATAAACTCTCCCCAATAATGCCTTTACAACTCTACGCAATTTGACTCTTTTACAAAATGGTCTCTCGTACCAAAGATAATGCCCCTAGTTACAATGTTTTGACTTTCGACTTTGACGATGCTTCACAATATATGAACAACAGTTGATGATGGTTGTCATGTCTTCAAAGAATGTCCCGTTGCAATGCTTCTTTTAAGAGATATTGATTTGAATCTTGCTTGGTGTTGTCCTTGAATCTTCTTCTACCTGCATGTAAATTGCCCAAAGGAAACCCAATCCCAAAGCAAAACAAAGTACCCTTCAGTTACCTTTGCCTACAAAACAAGTGTGAGTATAAGATAATGAATGTACAAAACTGAATGATTCAAAACGTACTGGAATTGTGTTTGCATTTGAGTTGATTACTTTGTTGATTTATAGCAACTAGAATGATATTCAATAATTATCGTTGTGGATGAGACCTTATTCAAGACCTAATTGTGAGGTTATATCTTGTTTCAGGGGCCAAGGACCTTGACATTTATATCTCAAATCTTTCTTAAGATTAGTCTTAAAGTGTAGGACAAGTCTGTAATAAATTTGGCCCTGTAGTGGCCTAAAACCGAACCAAAGATTATTCTCGTTGTGCTTGATTAGGCCTTGAACAAAACCTCTGCTATGAATAAAAATATATATAAAATAACACAAATAATTTAAAACAATAATAAAATTAAATAATGATTAATTAGTAACTAGTTAATGAAAAGGTATGTCCCTAAGGGCATAACCTTTAGTGAAGAGGTACATGCCTAGGGTATATAAGCAGGCCCTCACCCTCATTGTAATCATCACATTAATTTTATATAATATACGATATACAATTACTTGTCCTACTCTGAATGTTTATGTCTTCCAAGTGTTTTGAAAATTACTCCGTTGCGTATACGAAATTTGCGGAACCAATCCTATGATAATAATTCACTACAAATTCTCAGTCACCCAAGAGTTCCACAGGAGATTAATCTAGGATGGTCATATCCATTCTCAGTCTGACAATTTTGTTTAACACTCAAAGCATCATATCGACTTGTATCAACAAAGATGAAAGTTCAGAGACGAAAATATATTCTAAACAGGAAAAGAGATCAATCCCTTTCATCAGTAAGCTTTAAGGTCAAGGCTTTTTGAAGAGGAAGGCATTGTTATGAATAAAAATATATATAAAATAATACAAATAATGTAAAACAATAATAAAATTAAATAATGATTAATTAGTAACTAGTTAATGAAAAGGTATGTCCCTAAAGACATAATCATTGGTGAAGAGGTACCTGCCTAGGATATATAAGCAGGCACTCACCCTCATTGTAATCATCACATCAATTTTATATAATATTCAATATACAATTACTTGTCCTACTAGGGATGTTTATGTCTTCTAAGTGTTTTGAAGATTACTCCGCTGTGTATACAAACTGTGTTCATTACAACCTCCATCCAGAGCTGTTTCTACTTAATTCGAGCCCCTAAATGTTCTTTGGTAGACCTGTAATAGAATGGATGTCAAGACAAATTATTGTAGGCAATCACCCTCAAGGAATTTGTTTGTCCTGTAATGAATGATAGCTGGACCGAGACACTTTGCGAGAGGACACTGAATTACAAGCTTTGTTTTTTAAACATCTGAAATGAAACCGAATCACAGAGATGTGATCGAATGTATACTTGGATTAGGCCGCAATTCTCACCAAGTCTGTCATTGATCTGAGAAGCATTCAAGGCGTTTGGAAAGAAACCGAATTGTTTAGTTCACTGTGTTGTGACTTAATACTTGGACCCGAGACCTTAATTGCAACAAAAAATACCCACCAATCCTTTAGCTGCACCTGTAATCTAAACGGACCCTAAAACAGAATATTGTGTTGATGTGCCGAGGGTGTTTTTCAAATTCAGAGTAATCTTCATTTTATTTCATACCGTCCCACTTATGTCAAGGAGAGAGCCTTATATATATATATATATATATATAGAAAGAGAGAGAGAGAGAGAGAGAGAGTGAAGATTTCTCCTATATTGGTTCCTTGTGAATAAAGAAAGAACCAGGACTTTTAGCCTATATTTTAACTATGAGGGTTTCATGCAAAATGATTAATTTAATAAAAAATAGTTGCTAGTTAATATATTTTGACCATAATGAGGGTTTAATGTTATTTAATTGCTGTCTTTGCAACCTAAGAATTATATCTTATGATGTGCAAAAATGCTAAGTGGCCCTTAATTAATTAATTACAAACCTTTATTAATATTTGTCTAGAAAAAAAAAAAATATTCCACCAAAAATTTTGAAATCAAAGATTGGCTTCGTGCATATGGTCCTACCTAGGTTGTGAAGTCAGTGATCGGTTTATTGTCTTTGGTTCTTGAAATTATTCAACTTACAATGAGACTGTGGTGAGAATCAAAGTCATATATTGACAACCGTAGGTGAATAAGGTGTCATGTCACCGCCCTCTGCGGTTTTAGCCCACAAAACTAGGTCGTCAACTTCAAACTCAATTTTCTCTCAAACCAGAAGGAACCACGGGTGTACCATATATCAACATAAACATCTCGTTGAGGAGAAAATCTATCTAAAAGGATCCCGACACAAGATTCCATGAATTGCCATATCAAATTTGCCATTGAATATTGGTGTAGCTCTTGGTGCTGCTTGATTTGACATCAATGACAACCACCTATCAACAGGAATCGAGATTCAAGACCAAATGGAGGCCGAGATTGTAGTTTTGTGTGGGTGTTCTCATCGTGGTGGTAGTTTGAAGACCCCCTGGTTCGATTCACCATTTGGAAAAGCAGCTCGAGTAGCCAGTCAGAGCCACTCCTTTATCTCAGTGCTGGACAAGACTCCCTGTTACCTGGGCTGCATATTTGTAGCCAGGCTGAGGGTAATGACTGTGGAGCCTATTCAGTGACATAACCAGGCTGAGTATTCATTTTCTGGGCTTTGTATCAATCTTCTGTCTCATGCATGAGACTGGGGGAGACTCATAGGCATGAGACTGGGGGAGACTCATAGGCTGAGTTCCATCTTCTGTTCTTGACTACGTCACCCAGAATTTATTCTAAGTGGACAAGAGCATATCTAGTGTGCCTACGTTGCTGTAATAGTTCTGGACCAGCGTATCAATTTCTGGGCAGTGTCTTTATAACAAAAAGGCAGGGTCAATGTAGAATTTATTGGAGCTAATAATTCTGGGTCCAAGTGGCTGTTTGAACTTCAGTTCTGACTGATATTTGAAGGCTTTCCATTTCCCAGGTTCGTCTATTCCCTCACTGTTTTGTGTATTGTATACTGTGTATAAGAGAAATAGAGAAGGAGAGCTGTAACAGTTTATTTTCATTACTATATATCAGCTGTGAGTGAATTTCTGAGTGTTAAATAAATCAGTTTGAACCTATGGAAAGCAGTATTTGAGGCATGTAGTCTACTTTGCTTACTTTCGTGAGTTAAAATTGTTAATGGTCACCTACAGAAGAGTATAAACAAACTGTTTGAAGAAACACATCACTGAAACTCAAACCAAAAACTCAGAAATTCTAAAGAAAAATCAGAAGATTCACAAGGCGGAATCTTCCACTTATTGAGCTCATCATTTGATTAGATGTTGGATTAGTATTTGGATAGTCAAGGCTTTGACCTTTGACTCTTTGTTGATGAACTTGAACATTGTATCTCTCTGCCGAACATTTGATGACAATCTAAGAGAAGAAGAATTTGGAAAGGGTTTTCCCCCTAGTAGGGCTTTTTCCCTGGTCTTTGACCAAATCTTGTGTCTATCTTGTTCTTGTTCTTGGATGTCCTCTATTGTGCATTTGGATTATTGTTCTATCTACAATTGTTTACTGTCATTGGAAGATTGAAATTATTGGATGAGTGATTGCTAATTGATGAAGAATTGTTGTAAGTGATTGTGCTAAGCATGGAACACTGAAAATTAAGATGCTGCAGTTCCAGGTACAGATGATGGGACCTGTAACATCTAAAAATTTAATGACAGTTCTTGACATAATTGATATCGTTGCAGACATAATTTAGAAAAAGAAAATAACATTTTACAGACATATTTACCTGTCCATGAAGTAGGATATTCTGGAAATTATAAAGCAAATATAATTTAAGACAAAAGTACACTGAATAAATAGATAGCCTTCTGCAGTAAAGATATATTTTAATCGAATTTTCTCATTTCTGTGTTATATTTTTACAGTTAATGTTGGCTTAAATATATCTTTCTGAGGAGAGGCAGCCCCTTTTAAGTTTTTCCTACTTGACATGCCACTTTGCATTGGTCACATTGATTGATTCCTGGTCACTTGAAGACTTTACTAAACATTTGTTGATAACTTCAATTTCTAAGGACCCCATAAAGTTTAAACTTTACCCTACTTTCTCCACCCAACCCAATCCTCCACCCCCACAAGCAAAAATAAAAATGTTGTGCACCAACCCAATCAGGTAGAAGTTTTACCGTACGAGTAGTGTATGCCCATGAATTCTGCCAAACCATAGCCTTTTCTCCTCGCTCATTCTCAAATATTATCTCAAACATCTTTGCGAAGTTCTGCCCAAGGCAATGTGATGTAGCACCCTGTATACCACGTCCTGTGTTGGGAATAAATGCCTGACAAAGGAATGAACATGTGCATATTAGGAATATTAGATGAAAAAGCATTCTCATTTTTAAGCCTACACAAACCAAAATAAAATAATGCTTTATCTCACAATACTGAACAGAATAATACCTCAACAGTAGTTGTGTAAAGGCCACCAGCAAACTTTTCTACCTCACTTTTCTTGCCTTTAATGACAGGAACTGCTAGGAATTCTTCATATATTTTGCGATATAGCTCCAAAATTGCAAGAACCTACAGTGCAGTATGAGGATACATCAATGCTAAGCAATATCTATACACAAACTTCAGTCACCAAAATTTCCGTTCTCTTTGATATTGAAATAGAGGAAACGATAATAAAAACAGGAAATGAAATGACAAAGTAAAATAAGACAATAAACCATAAACAAGCCCCTCCAACAAGGAAAATCTCCCTTCTAATGTCACAGTTTTCTCACAAAACAGTGGTGAAGGGTGCCATTAATGATCAGAACCAGATATCTAGATAAGCAAGGCACAAACCCAAAACATTTAAGCATGTAGCGAGAACCAGAGAATAATAGTATATAAATCAAACTTTCATCTATCCTAAAAGGGTGCCATTACTGCCATCCTGTTGTCGTAACTATTTCAGCAAGATCGTGATTACATCGCTATATGAAAACGAATTCCTGAGTAAAGTATACTATTAAAATTGTGTCATATCTATCTTCCAGTCAAGCATAGGTGCACTGTAACTCATAACTAAAGCTCTTCGATTCTGGTTCAAACATTGACTTCTATGTAAACTGCCAGAAATTGAATATAAGTGAAAACTGCCAGTGCAAACAAATTCGTCAGATGTGGGGAGTTTATTTTACTATTCCATTAAGACTTAGATATATTTGATGATTCAACTATCAGCTTTAGAGAGATTGTCTCTAGAGTGTTATACTCAATACGGGAAAAGGCATTAGTAATGCTAGGGACATCTCAAGGAGAAACTAGCACCTGCTCTTAAAACCTGAAGATAGATGCCAGTCCTGTGAGGAACCATTCCCATTAATTCTTGGTGACATAAACCCACAACAATGTAAGAAAAACAATCAACAGAATGCTAAATCCATCACAAAATTGATGCAACTCGTCATGAAGAAAGTTTCAAAATTATAATGCATAAAAATAATAGATAAAAATGTTTTCTCATCAAGTGCACAGAAACTGTAAGTAACATACCCTGTGATTATTATAATTATCGTAATTATTTGAATCAGAATCATGACTAACTGTCAAGCCCTTCCTGTGCATATATATCACTATTGCATGTAATTGTATAATGAAACGTCATGACACCTTATTTAATAATCAAATACGTATATTTATTCTTATTGATATCAGAACCATGTTTCTTCTTGTAGCTAACACAACAGAATGAAGTGGGGAAGCCATGTGGGAAATAATAATGAAGAAGTGGGATGAAATAATACAGTTCATACTGCTGGAAAGAATAAATACTGCCCCAATGCTGCAAACAACAGAAAAGTTAAAAACCAACACTCAGATCACAAAGACATCATTTCAGAGACCCTCTCACCAAGACTGTTGAGGAACCAAGAACACGTCAAAGCAAGACAGATAAAATGCTTCCATAAACACTGTTTCCAGAGTTGTAACTTGTAGTGTAAATTCATCCTGAAACTTGATAATGCTCATCAAGTAAAAGAACTGTCATGTGATTGTGTACTGATTGTAAAGGATTAATTAAGATCAATAATTATGAATAAATTCCCAATTCCCTTTGCAGATGAGGTGCTTGATGAACTATACAGGTCAATGCATTCCACTAAAATGACTATGTCCTCGAGATATTATTGAATGCAAATTTGTGCAGAAGACATTTCAAAGACAGCTTTTATAACACTTTGGACATTGTGAGTTCAAACATCAAAATAATGCCCTCAAGATTGATGAGGAGTTTTTAAGCAAGGTTTGGTAATTATTCACATGTTTACTATATTGTTGATCTATTTAACTACACTATTTTCTCAAGGTTCCCACCAGACAATCCACCCCAACCACAAATTAGAGTCCAGCATTCTCAATCTTGATTCCCAGTACTAGAATAGCAACCATATCCTCACCCTCCGAGACACCATAGAGGAGGTGAGACACTGGTCATCAAAAGTCTTTTGCCTATTTAGTCCAATTTAGAAAGGCATTTGACTCTGTAATGTCCCTTTCCAATGCATAGAAAAATGAGAAGTTTGGAACCATTGCCTATCTAGATCCCATGGGCTATTGACAGAAAAAGGGAGTCAACAGAAAAAAAAGGGGTCAACAGAATAAACTAATAAATAATTAAATAAAGGTTGTAAAAGTCACTCTAGAAAAATAAAAAGACCCATGGTGTTTGCTTACCACCCATGGTTTTCGGAGGAGGAAAATATTATATAAAGGGAAGGAAACTCAAGGAGGCATATGTGAAGAATTATTTGTGAATTGACAAGGAGCTCAAGCAGCTTATTGAGCTTATTTCCCTGTTTCGATGTTGGAACATACACCCTAGCAGTTGGTGGTTGGTTTCAGTGGTTGTAAAGCCACCCTAGCTAATCATTAATCTTGCAGGGAGTTCAAAGTGATCCAGCAAGGAGAATTATTTATCCATCCAGAGAAGGCTGAATTGTTAAGGTTTAATGACTATCGAGGGCACTCAAAACTCCTATAAGATAGGTAGTATAGCAAGAAAGCACACATACGAAGACATAGAAGATCTAAAAACAAAAATCATAAATAAACAGCACGATTAGAGAGAGTCAAGTACAGTTGGACAAGATTGGTGTGAATGCCAAGCTTATAGCAAAGCAAATCATTTGCATGAGAGCCCAGCAAATTGTTTTTGGGGAGATTCCAGCTAATTTGCATGCATGAGCTGATTGCAGGCTTGTGAAGAGGCTGAAGAAATCAAAAAATTGTGCAGCTGGGAGTTCGAGTGAGCACAATTTTTGTAGGTGGAGCACAAAAGAGGAGGGCTAACATTAGCTTGAGGTTGAGGCCAAAGTGTGTCACAAGATTGGAGAGGCCAAGAGGGTAGAGACTGTGTTTGTGGAGTGGTGCCACGAGTGTGCAGAGGCTGAGAAGGTCAAGACTGTGTTTGTGGAGTAGTAACGCGAGTGTGTGGAGGCTGAGAAGGTCGAGACTGTGTTTGTGGAGTGGTTCCGCAAGTGTGCAGAGGCTGAGAGGGTCGAGGCCGCACTAGGGGAGTGGCTGAGCTGCTTCAGGAGGGAAAAACTTGTGACAGGCAACCAGAGGCCAAGAGATTTGAGGCCACACTAGTGTAGAGGCCGAGCTGCTTCAAGAGGGAAAAACTCATGAGAGATAGCCAGGAAAGTGCAAGACAAATTCCTAGGATGTGATTTTGCCATGTTCCATTAGCTGCATTTTTTGTGTACTTTCAGAGGGCCATTTTCCATAACAAGGGAGCCCCTAAGTTTTCTGAGAAGAATATAATCAAGAAAATTTTGAAGGGAAAAATCTTTGTTGTCTGTGTGATTTTTTCTAAGTATTTCCGATGCAAAATTATTGAGTTAAAAGTACCAGAGTATTTTTGTTCTGTAGTTTTCACAATTTATTTACTGCAGAAAATTAATTTGTTGGGTAAAATATTTTATGGGCATAAAATAGGTGCAAAGAAACAAAAACTGGAAACTGTTACTTAGAAATTAACAAAAGGGTACCAAGAGACTAATGAACAACACTACCACTTTACCAACCAGATCCATGAGACCATTGGCACAAGGGGCCATTGGACTTCTTCTAATGAGACCATGGCATAATTTTTTGCTTAGATCTTGAACCAATTCACATAGAGCCAACGAACAACAGCTTCCTCAAGAGCTCAATAAAGGAGGGTTCCATCTATGCAACAGAACATACCAGAGCCCAATTCCTCCAGTCAACAATCTATCAAGGCAGCCTCCAATATTATGAGAGAGACAATAACGAGATTGCAGTGATAATGGCAAACAATGCATCCTCCTCTTTCGCAAGAGACAATAGCAACACCAAGACATGTTGAGGCCCCTCCCATGTTCCTCACAAGTGACATTTCCCTTCTTGGACTTACGCTCATGTATTATATTTCTCATTGAGGAGATGAGTCCATGGCATAATTTTTTACTTAGATCTTGAACCAATTCACATAGAGCCAACGAACAAACAGATTCCTCTAGAGCTCAGTAAAGGAGAGTTCCATCTATGCAACAGAACATACCAGAGCCCAATTCCTCCAGTCAACAATCTATCAAGGGCTTCCTTTCTTCAACCTCCAATATTATGAGAGCGAAAATAATGAGATTGCAGTGATAATGGCAAACAATGCATCCTCCTCTTTCGCAGGAGACAATAGCAACTCCAAGACATGTTGAGGCCCCTCCCATGTTCCTCACAAGTGACATTTCCCTTCTTGGACTTATGCTCATGTATTATATTTCTCATTGAGGAGATGAGTCCATGGCATAATTTTATACTTAGATCTTGAACCAATTCACGTAAAGCCAATGAACAAACAGCTTCCTCTAGAGCTCAATAAAGGAGGGTTCCATCTATGCAACAAAACATACCAGAGCCCAATTCCTCCAGTCAACATTCTATCAAGGGCTTCCTTTCTTCAACCTCCAATATCATGAGAGAGACAATAATGAGATTGCAGTGATAATGGCAAACAATGTATCCTCCTCTTTTGCAGGAGACAATAGCAACAGCAGGGCATGTTGAGGCCCCTCCCATGTTCCTCACAAGTGACATTTCCCTTCTTGGGCTTACACTCGTGTATTATATTTCTCATTGAGGAGATGAGTCCTTTAATGGCATAATGATGCTATGTACTTAGACTCTAGATTTTATATCTTAGACTGGATCTGATTTTGTTTTTGCTTAATAGGAGTGAACCTTGCACTCCTACTTCATATTAACATACATGAGATCAGCAATCACATTGACCTTTCAGTAGTCACTTGTTGGACATTTATAAATTTATCTCATCATATGTTGTGACTTTTAATTTTATTTATTCTCAAAAATAGATCTCAATGTTATTTTTCCATTTGAACCATACACAATATAAATGAGCAAATTTTGCATATTTGGTGTCTAATGGTTTGGATTTACAAGGATGCCTATATGTGTGTGTAATTTCCAAGGAAAACACAGAGTGATCCATATCTCTTCCTCGAAATATCCAAATGGAGGGCAGCTAAATTGCTAGTCATAACAGCAATTAATAACCCAACAAGAATCAATCGAACTCAAACCTCATTTGAAATAGAACCAAAGACCTCACATTGAACATTGCCTTGAAGTAGTCCATTGAAATTGACTTAGCTAACCCACTTGGTTAATGCATGTGTGTATTAAATTGGAAAGCATGATGCATCTTTTATTTAAACGGAACTAAACGCAACACTCAATTTTGGGGCAAGCAAGTTCCAACCTTGATCAAAATCTTACTAATTTGATTTCCACATATGGAAATGGATAAATAAGCATCAAGGACAAAGAAGGGAAGAGAATTAACTAAGACAAGGAATACAATAGCAAGGAACTAATTAAAACAAGGTAATGCAACACTAAGATATCTACAATCTAATCATCAATATGTAAGATACTAAGATAGCATAAACAAGATCTAACATGAACTTAAGAAAATATAGAGGGGTAAAGAAGCTACAAAGGTCAACAAAGCTTGGTTAGTTGGTAAGGCATTATTATTCCACCCACCAAGGTTCAAACCCCACTAGAAACATATTAACCCTATTGGATCAACACACCCATGTAAATGGGTCACTCACAGTTGGAGCTAGGCACAAGTTCTCAAAAATCTTTGCAAAATAAATACCCCCTAGGTAGTGGCTGCATAACCAAATGACAGTTTTCATAGTTCATGAGATGATTCTACCTCACTATAGTATCCCATGTTTGACAATGCCACATGCTTTTGTTGAACTGAAAGCATCTATCAAAATAAAAATGCAAAGATTTTATTCAAATAATCGAGGACCAATATACTTTTTGGAGCAAAGTTATCGGAACTAGACCCAACCAGTCTGACCATGCTGGTTTGACCAGTTGGAGGGCAAAATCGTTTCAGAGCAGCCTCCTAAACCATTTTTGGCCGGTTCGGTAAAGCCACTTACAGGCAACATGAGGCCCATTTTGTTTTCTCTTCTTTCTTTCCCTTTTTTAAGCTGGCTATTGGCCCACAACAGGTGCCTAATATCCAAGCCTATGGCCCTACTATTGCTATGCAATTCATGGTTATGTTAAATTCTTAAAGTAATCCTTTTACTTAAATTTTTAATGTTGCAGAGAATTGACTCAGGATGTTTGAGAGTGGTTCTGAACTCATTGAATTTCATATGGATGTTAGAATTTTAGATCCCACACAAAATCCATCAAACTTGACAACTTTTTAGGATTTCAAGATAGGGGGATTGCAATGTTTCTATTGGATTTTGTCATGTATGAGGGTACTGAACTAGCATTTAATCAAGAGCACCAATCCCTCTATGTACCTTGATGTTAGTGGCATTAGTGTAGGCAAAGACTTTGATGATATATAAGTATTTCTTGTAGCATGATTTTTTTTGCATGCTAGAGGCCATTTGGGGTCTATTTTTTGATGTAATTTGACCAAGCTACTCAAGAACTTTTTGAGAATGCTTCACAATGTTTTGCAAAATCTTTAAAATTGCATAAATATTTGAATTAAAACGATTGAATATGTTTGATCTTTCTGAAGTAATATAAAACATGTGCATCGATAATATTAGTTGGTTGAATTGTATTTTATCAAATAAGATTTTTAAAATTTCCCTATAAGACAGAACACAAAACTTATATCAACAAAAGATGTCTTTTATATTCACATAAAAAATTAGCAACAAAAAAAATAATATATGATATTAAAATGATGGGTAAAAATAAATATCAAACATCATGAAAAGGGTAGTTTTAAAAGAACCCATCATAAAAAAATTTGCTTGATGGGTAGGAGTTCCCATCAAATTTATACCTTGCTTCCACATACCACCTAGACACAAGATTCAAGGGTTTCCTGTTGAGTTTCAAACTTGTTTGAATAAGGCCTAATGGGAATGATTTTTATCTTGTTTTCTCTTGAAGTCTAGAATATCTGCATGGAGGGCAACCACTAAAGGGTGAAAATTTTCCGGATATTTAGTGGTATCATAATTAAGTTCTCTAATACAATTTTCAATACTCTAATGGAGAGATTATGGATTTCTCCCCATAAATCAAAATTCAAGAGTGTCATCAATTCCATTTGTTTAATCAGCTCTTGGATTCCAATCACTAAAATTGCCCTCAAAAATTCTTGTTTTTGGCTCTTGGTTTTGTCACCAATTCATGTTTAATTGGCATCCTCAACCACTGTTTCTAGGACTATCGCTGAAAATTGTTGTTTCTTATCAATGTCACCATCCTTTGCCGCATCAAGGTCAGCCATCACAAGACTAGAATTTTCTAATGTGTTGCCTAATGATATACCTATAGTGACCATCATTGTTGGGTCGTTGAACAACTTATTTAAACAGACAGCAAAATTTTGTCTTCTAGAGAGATCCATAGAGGATACTAGGATTCAAGAGTATGAGGCAATGGAACCACAAGTAGAAAAGGAGGGGCATAAGAGTTATGTGCTAAGAGAAAAAATTAGGTAGAGATGGAGAGGAGGCGGGATACAGATAAGGGATGGCAACGGGGCAAGATTAAGGATAATGACTGTAGGCAAGAGAAGGGAAGGCTTGCAAGTGAAGGTGGGGAGTTTGATGGAATGTTGATCATGGGGGCTAGGGTCGCGCGCTAGATAGGAGTGAGAGGTAAGACACGAGCTAAGCTAGGGCCATGTACTAGGCAGGAATGAGTGCACCACATGTTGCGCTAGGACCATGTGAGAAGAGGGTCATGGTTAGGTTAGGTTAGGGCCACGCAAGTAGAGGAAGGGGTCACCCATTGTCAAGTACACACACAAATAAGAATCAATCATTGCACTAGGATAGGGATGTATGCCCAAACAATGATAAAGGCTAAAGGCCACAAATATTGGTAGAGGGCACGAGCATGCTTAGGATATAAATATATATGTTTCATTTATTGAAGAAAATATATGTGGAGCTAACTGAAGTCGACTTGCATGGAGACAACTGGAGCAAATTACATGCTTCCATGAGTGGGGATGTTGGAGCCGACGAGAATAGGTACAATAGAAAAGAAAAATCTAATTTGAATACTCATAACAAGACTTCTTGCTTCATATTCATATAAAGTTGAAACTAACAAAATTCTAGGAGAAATCCTCTCTTTGAAGATAGAATTCTAATCCAATCAGTGAAAACATAACCCACTCCTTTGCAATTCACAAGAAAAGTTATCTTCACATGTGCCTTTTGTTGGAAAATCTCGAGACTTGTAAATTAAAGCTGATTTTCCTTAACTTGATAATTACATGTGATATGAGTTGGCCTTTTATTACTTTTATTAGATCTTTGTTCATGAAGCAATTACCAAAACAATGAAGATCACAACAAGACAAAGTACACAAGATATAGGCTCCAAGCCAGGGCAAAACCCCTCCAAGGGGAAAACCAAGAAAATGCTTCTATTCTTCTTTAGAATCTACTTACAAAGAAGCTTCCAAGACCTAAAGACCAAAGCCAATGACCCTACCAAGCACCAAGTCAGCCCACAGCAAGATCTTCTTCAAGGCATCTTCCAAACTTCGACCTGCTGCAACTTCGTCCTAGAATTTCGGCCCTGCAACCACTTCCTAGAATTTCAGCCTCCTGCAATTACAGCTTCATAGGCTGCAGGCACCCTAGCTTCGCACAAGAGAGAGAGAGAGAGAGAGAGAGAGATTTATCCCAAGAAACTTCACTCTTTTCTTCCTTTCTTCATCCTTCTTAGCTCTTCTTCTCCTTCGTTACTGTAGATCGAACTTGACTTGAGAGTGTGTCCAAATGAGGTCAAGGTCCTTGTATTTGTAGCCTCTTTGACGGGTCGAATAGCCCTCTTTTAGGCCTGTTGTTGCTTGGATTGTACCAGCACGGCGACAACGGCTCAAGGCGAGGGCTATCACTCTGATCCCCGCCCACTCCATTCTAGTTGTCTCCCAACAGCAGGCTATGGGGGGTAGTCCCTATGGAAGTGAGATTATGGAAAGCAAGTTGGGAACCAACTTACCCAGGAGACACAGTTGAGTGGCCTAGCTACTTGGTAAAAATCTAGCAAGACTTGAGGATCTTATTAGATTTGGAATTGAGACCAGCACCTTATGGAGTCAAAATTATTGCTTATTATAAATTATGACCAAGTAATTGGATGGACAATTGTTGCTTAAATGAATAACTAACCTATATGAAGTGCAAGTCCTGGAATCTAGGTGTGATGCAAAGATCTTGGTTAGTTTTAGATTACATGCCTAGTGTAAATGGAACCTCTCCCTTAATTGTTTTGAGAACAGTCTTCAGAGTAGGTTTCAGGATGGAGCCAACGGAAAGCAAGCAAAGGCTTGATTAACGATACCTCCCCCAGTGTTCCAACCACCCGATGATTTCGACACTGCAGAGGTTGTGGCTCTGACAACTGCAAGGTCACTATGTTAACTATTAAGAAGGGTTGAATCCCTCAATCTAAATTAGAAAGGGTTTTCCTAGGATTCTATCAACCAAACTTATGCTTGGAGGTAAGTTTTTAATGCAAGCTAAGCCTAACAATTCAATATTTTATTTACCAAATACATCAAGGACCCAATCAATTGTCTGAAGCCAGTAAGATCCACTGGACTAGATTTTGAACTCCTCAACTTCTTTAGATCGCTTATCATAGGCTTGTTGTCCATCATGCCAAACTTCTTAAGTATCTTGATCAAATATTTACCTTGACCAAGATATATCTCACTTGGATTTTGTCATACTTCTAATCCCAAGTAATAGTGCATAATCCTAAGATCCTTCATATAAAACTCGACTGCTAACTACTTCTTGCATTCCTGAATATGATGCTCTACAACTACGATTATTAGATCATCCATAGACAAGAGTATGATGACTAGTTCTCCCTAGACCACCCTAATATATAGGTTAGGATCTGCAGTACTCTTGGTAAAACCAAGTCTCAATAGGTATGCATCGATTCTTGCATACCATGCTCTAGGTGCTTATTTTAAGCCATATAGAACTTTCTTCAACCTTCAAACATGGGTCTCCCTTTGATTTATTTCAAATCCTTGAGGCTACTCAATGTAGACCTCCTCATCAATAGTCTCATTCAAAAATGTTGTCTTAACATCCATTTGATGGATGTTCCAACCCATAGTAACCTAGTTGTGGGAGCAAAGTTTTCCTCATAATCAACCCCATTTTTCTGTGAGAAGCCTCTTGCTACAAACCTTGCTTTGTATTTATTGATGCTCCCGTCCGCAGCGTGCTTTATCTTGTAAATACATTTTGAAGTAACAATAGATTTTCCACTTGGCCTAGAGACAATTTCCCAGACATTGTTCTTCATTACGGATTGGTATTCTTCCTGCATAGAATTCCTCCACTCTTGATGTTTAGTTGCATCTTCATAGGAAGAAGGTTCTGCTCCAATAAGCTTTGTCATGTATGTAGCATATCCTAAATACCTTTTTAGTCTTTTACTTTCTCTGGAGGTCCCTAATGTCATATGTCCTTCTACCTCTTGTAGAATAGCTTTCAACCAAATAGGCCTCTTCGGAATTTCTGGAATAATTACTTGTTCTATAGGCTCACAAGAACCTTCAACACTATGTTGCAGGAAACGTAGGGCAAGGGGGCGTTTCCGTACGAAAACGGGTACGAAACGTTGAAACACGTTTGGTACAGCCCTGAAACGCGTTTCAGGCTGTACTGCCACGTTTCACGAAACTGAAACGTGGCCAATACGACCTTAAACGCGTTTCAAGGTCGTACGACTCACGTTTCAGCTTTTTACTTGTGTGTTTTTTTTTTTTTAATTTAGTTTGTTTTCTAATTTATTTTTAGGTTATCCTAGTGACTTCTAGTTGCTTCTAGATGCCTGTCTAAAGTTATAGAAGTGAACTTTTGCCCTAGTGTTGATATGCAGTTCATGGTAATGTTAAATTCTTAAAGTAATAGTGATATTCTCCTTTATTTTTCATTTTCATCCTTTAACTTAAATTTTTAACATTACCATGAAATGACTCAGGATGTTTGAGAGTGGTTTCGCCCTCATTGGATTTCATATGGAGAAAGTAGAATTTTAGATCTCACTCAGAATGCAGCAGACTTATCTGTTTTTCAGGATTTCAGGATTAGGAGGATTGCAATGTTTCCATTGGATTTTATCATGTACTAGGGTATGGAACTTGTATTTAATCAAGAGAACCAAGCCCTCTATGCAGGGGAGACTCCCAATAATGAAGAGCATGTAGGGTACTGGGGTATGAAACTTGTATTTAATCAAGAGCACTAAGGTCGTTCGACTATGTAGGAGGAGACTCCCAATCAAGCACGAGACAAGAAATTAGAAATTTCTTGTGGCTGGTTTTGGATATTTTTATTTTCATTATGTGATCATTCATGAGTAATGTGATGTAAATTTAGAGACTTATAGTTTATGCATTGACAATTGACAATTTTATCATAATGTAATAAATTAGAATGTATCATATATGCTTTATGATTGCACATATTTCTTAAATGTCCTTATATATATATATATATTCGCCGTTTCCCCGTTTCCAAAATTTGGGAGGGTCACGTTTCATACCCATGCGTTTCGGAAACTCATACCCGTTTCCCCGTTTCGTGCAACTTAGGCATTAACCAATCACTGAAACTCAATCATCAATCTCTGAATCACCCACAACTAAATCACTGAAGTCCCATCATCACTGAAGCAAATCACAATCAACCAATCAATCTGAACATTTAGTATACTGTCATCAAAACACAGTCACCAAAACACAGAGCAGAACCTATAATTCTACAACAACAACCAGATCCAACTGCAACCTCAAATATCATATCTTATAATGTATACGCTACTCTGATGAACCAAACCGGCATGTATACGCGCTTTTACCAAAGCCAACCAGCGTATACATCTGCAAATATTAATTCATATTTTTGCAGCTATTCCAGACTTCAGTTATACCCAGATCATAACATTTACAGAATAACACATGTGTCAGTATTCAGATCTAGACTATACATGATCAAACCATATAATGATAATTCATTTCAAGCCTTAAGATCCTAATCCATCATTAGATGTTATCCCTCATCAACCACTAAGGTTCATCCTTGGTTTAGATCAAGCAAAGCACCATAAACCAATAGCCTGCATACTAGATCTCACACTTCATTAGATATTTGATACATGCACCCTTGGCCTAATGATCTTCTCATCCTTATATAGTTTTAGGCTTTTCTCAATACCATGGATCAAAACCACTTAGGACTAATAGCTTGGACCAAATACCTTGGGTCAATACCTCAGACCAAATAACTTGGATCAATACCATGGATCAAAATACCTTGGACCAAATACCTCAGACCAAAAACTTAGTTTTCCAACATATACGTGATTTTCCTTCTGTGAAAGTGCATGTGTATGTATACGCTACTTGTGTTCAGTAAACCTGCGTGTATACGCAGCTTGGTCAAGGTGAACCTGCGTATACCTCTCTCTTTTCAATCTTTGTAGTCTGATCTGTAATTCTTTGTTGTTGTCATGCTGCACTGTGATCTTTCATCTGAGTGAGTAGCCATCAAGGACAACACCTGTATCATAATGCCAACAGCAAGGCCATACAATATTCAAGAGGCTGAGTTTGTTCCCTTCAAGAGAGCTGGATTCCAACATTCAGGAGGCAAAATTCAATGCTAACTAATATCTACAGAAGAACAAGGGTTTGAATTCCTTACAAGGTCGAGTTTTATTGCCAGCAAGTGCATGTTTCCTTTGCTGATAGGTCAGAGTCGATACACAATCGTATGCTGGATATTTTGTCATTCATACAATGGGTCTACTTCCTTGTAATACCCTAACCCGGAATATTCGTCAAACCCCAACAAAACTCCAACCAGATACGTGCAAATGATATAATAACCCAAAAATGACAAAATAACTGTGGTACAGCATATAATAATGTAAACAGCAAATATAAGCAGATACTCAAGAAATGCAACGTAAAATGCTAAGCCATTTTATTATACTGAGCAATAAAATGAGTACAAGAGGTGATCAGAAAGATGGCACCTCGACTTGCGCAAGGCAAGTGAAGAAATACTCTCAGAATAACAAATAATGGCTTCTCTGCGTAGATGTTGTTGTGTTGCTG
>APFE030914537.1:41800-92247 GCA_000404065.3 Pinus taeda | reverse complement strand
ACTGAATTAATTAATTAATATTTCCAACTGTTGTTAAGACCAAAATTAATTTTACTTCCTATATATAGACTAGGGACTACTATAAATAGGAAGGGACCTAGCAATGCTATTTTTAGAACTTTCTATTTTTAGCAGTTTCACCTCTCATCCAATGTGGCCAATGACCTCACTAGCCAAACTACTATTTTTAGACATGCTATTTTTAGCAGGTCTATTTTTAGCACATTCTAAATTTAACATTTCTTGTTGCACATTTTTCAACACAGTTCACATCATTGATGACACCATGCATGCAATGAAGGAAACGTACAATTCGAATTGAGAGGCCAAAACCTCACCTACCACTCCTCCTAAGGACTTCTTCTTGGACTTCTTGAGCTGATAATTTGTAGCAAAGTGTCACAGTGCATGACAATGAAATCATTTGAAATCGCCATGTCTTTCTTCTTACCTCCATGACAAGAATATGATTTGGAATGGGAATCTTTCCCTTTCCCCTTCTTCACCGTAATTACTAAGGTACAATTCACTTCACCATTAGTCTTTGATGAAGAGCCATCCTTCTTGTTCTTCCTAATATCTTCCTACATCAAGTCTGACCATAGTCGTTCCCAATATGGTAGCTTCTCCTGACTATTAACACAGTCTTGATAACTATGCCAACTCTTTGGGAGTACTAGAAGAGAAAGAATCACCACATCATCCTCGGCAAGCGTGATTCCAACACTTCCAAGTTCATCACTACATTGAGTGAACTTGGTCAAGTATTTTGGAATAGTCTCATTTTTCTCGATTTTGATTTTTTGTAGTTTGTCCTTCAGTGCCATTTTCCTTTGGTCATTGCTGTTCTGATACAAGTCTACCAATGCTTTCCACATAACATACATATTTTCTATGCTATGGATACTCAAGACAATGTGGTATCGAACTCCCTCAAGGATTATTTGCCTCACCTTCGCCACACAGTTCTTCCATTCGACCAAATTCTATGCATCTGATGCTACTAGCTTAGGAATGCTTTGATCAAAAAATTCCTTCAAGGCATTACCCTCCAGCATAAACTCCATTCTATCCTTCCAGTTTATATAATTCGAGCTTCCTTCCAAGGTATACTCGAGCCAAAAACCATAGAACGCCATCTGTAGATCTTGAAGTATGTATTGAAAATTTGAATTTCACCTGTAACCCAAAACTCAAAACTTCAAAACATCTTGTAGTATACTATCTTCAACTCTAATACCATGTGGATTTTCCTATAGATTCACAAGCTCATGTAATCTACTAAAACAAGAGACAAGAATATACTTATACTTTCAACCAACGAAAGCCAATAGATCGATGAAAAACAATAATCAACAAGAGGAAGATAAATCAATGGCACATAACACAATAAAGTTTTTCTGGGGAAAGCCATTGCTCAAAACCCCTCCTATCTGTATTGCATTAATAAGAAATATGAGTGAAGATACAAAGCTTGTTCTCATTAGAACAATTCCACACAAGTATGCTCAACTCTTTGCCTCACAAGCCTGCTCCTGGCTAACACTTAACCAATTTCCACTGCCTCCCAAGCCCCTATTTCCTTGTGCAATTCCTAAGATGAATAACCCATATTAATGGGAATCCAGTGCTTCCAAAACCGCATAATCCAATCTAGGTTCTCTTCTTGATTGTATCCATGATCTATACAACTCAGTAAATCATACAACTAATAGTACACTGTCCTTGCACTCTAGTCTCAACTGGGCCTTTCTCAGAACTAACATGCATGAGTTTCTGATGAGAGAATCTTCAGTAACCTGGAGTAGCACCTGTGGATGTGCCAGTGCACTAATTGACTGCTAATCATCTACTAGTTCAACAAACCATTAGAACTAGTTTAACTGTCTATAACTTAGTAAAGTGAGTTATCTAATTACAACTCAATCTAAACTCATAATGAACCCCTAAAATTTAGGGAGAACATATACGTGACTTCCAAAAGATTTCCAACTCGAAATTCCAAAGATAATTAAGTTAATTAAACTTAATTAACTATTTACAAGTTGCTATGAGAATATAATTATATTTTAATTATCAGTTTAAATTAAAGGAAAAAATTAAAACGGAATTTCTTGTTGCCATTTCTCAACAACTTATTCGAAAACATGGCCATTTTATTCTTATGATGTAATGATAGAGGTGGGAGTATGTCTAAGGAATGAATTGGAAGTGGAGTGGTATATGGGATAGCTATGCGTTGTGTGTTGAGTCCCATCTCCACCACCTCGACATCACATTATACTCTCTGCTCAAGTCATTGTGAAATAAAAAAAACAACAATCAAGCCCATCAACAAATTGCATGCAAGAATTACATAGACTATCATGAGTTGCTATAAGAGCTATCAAAAGCCACTACAAGTTGCTACAATAATTACTACAGGTCTATAGGGGTTTGCTATAGGATCACGTATATGCTGCCAAATTTCCCTCACCGAGCTCCCTGTGTGTATTAAAGAGGTTGGTGCCCCAAAATATCTTATGGAATTATTACCAAGTCCTCTGCTCTATAAATTTCCTAATGTGCATTACATGTTATGTAATTAACTAGGGTCACAATATAGATTAGTAAATTTTCTATTTTTGTGTCAAATTGTGAATAAAAAGGAAGGAGGTTCACAAATTTTATTTTTCATATTTTGATGCTTTGTTTGATGGAAGTCTAGAGTTAAGTCTGTATTGTTTTTGTCCATTAAAACAAAACCCACAAAGGTGTTGGAATAGGAAACCTTGTTTCTTATAGTAACACAGTCACATCACATTCTATGACAAATTTTCATACCCATAGAGAAAATTGTTTAGCTTAACTAAGTTTTTTGAAATTATAATAAGGAAACCTCTGTTTTTTGTCTAAAATTGATTTCTAAAAAATGATTGAGGGAACTATATGAGGGTAGAATAGGGGACATTTTAAATAGGAGAGATCCCATTGACACTAGTATAGTTTACCAACACCATTAAGTTGTCACTATATTTGAAAATTATCAATGGCTAGGGTTCTTTGAGAGACTTAGGGGTTTTGATGATGAGGTGGTGATGGATTTTTCCAATAACCTGCAGAACCTTGAAGGGAAGGAGTTTGTTACTATAGTTAAGGGGCTAGTAATTTACATAAATGATGATCCAGTAAGTAGAATCACAACTCTCCCTAAGTGAATTCAGTGGAATAAGGAGGAGAGGTAGGGAGCCATCAATTCCAGGAAGGGATTCTTGGTAGTTCACCATATTTTTTCTTCATATTTTGATGCTTGGTTTGATGGAAGTGTAGAGTCAAGAATGTGTTGTTTCTATCCATTAAAAATAACCCACAAAGGTGATGCAACATGAATCTGTGTTTCTTGAAGCAACACATGTTGATAAATGTAACTAGTTTCGGTCTTCATAATTTTATACTCATTTCAATATGTATCCTATGTAACAAATAAGAAAAAGAAAAGAAAAATTATTGTTATTATAACATTGGTTTCATGCTCATTATTGATGGTATTTTAGGTAAAAGAATGTTATTCGTGATTCTAGGGTTTGTTAGGTCTTAGGATTTATTGCCATGAGTAAAATGTGTCAACATCATATTTATAATACCCTTTTGGGAAATTTGTAAATTGTAAAAATAATTATTTTTGAGTCTAGAAAGTCCTGGAATCTCCAAGAGTACAAGTTGGCCCTGGGATCCTCAAGTCGGCCTAAAGGAGGGAATTCAACACCTTGAGAAGGCTATAAAAGGAAGAAATTCAACCTCATTTTGACATACTCTCTCATAAGTTTGATCTATCAAGGAAAGAGTTTAATATGTAGCTGGGAAGTTGGGAAAAGGAGATATAAAGTATAGGAGAAGCTGGAAGGACAAAAATTGTTGTTTTTGTGCTCTATCTCTCTCACACGTGTGAAGAAGCTAGGTTTTCTGTAGCCAAAAAGAGGTTCAAGTTGAAGGTTTGAATTGTTGGGGAGTGAAGTTGTTGTTGGGGTGTTGAATTATAGGAACAAGATGTGGGTTTTGAAAAATGTAGTAAGAAATTCTCAATTTGATTTTGCCTTGATTAAATTGAGAAAATTCAAATTTCCACATCAAAATACAACTTGGAAAATGTTAAATTGTGTGACATGTCTTGTGTCACCCAATTTACTTAGTAAATTCAAGTTAGAGGAGATAGAGTTTAGTTCAACATGTGTTATTACTAATTTGTAGCAATCAAGCTCAGTTATTTTAGGTTATTTTCAGTTAAACTAATTCCAACTTTTGGAGGAACTAATGGAAGGTTAGTTAGGCAGTGGGACTTTAGTTAAACTCAATGATCATCTAGTTAACTGATCAATTAGCCCAAAATAGCTAGTGCATGAAGAGAATTTGAGTTACCTAGTTGAGGTGGAGATTCCAAGGCAATTTAACATCATTTGTAGGCTAGTCTTTAGTGTACAGGTGTTGCATGTAGCCGGAGGATCATCCTCAAGGAATTGCACAATAAATTTAAGGAATTTACTACATAATAGAGGCATAATTTCTCAAGGAACAACACAAGGAAATACAAGCTCAAGAGGAGGAACAATTTGACTAAGTCTGGGTTAGAGCCTTTAAGTGAGTAGAGAGACAGGTTATGCACTTGCAGGGTGTGCTCAAATGAGCAAAGAAATTGTAATACATCTCTATTCTTCTAATTTAATGCAAGTGGGAATTAGGGTTTTTAGTAGTTTTCTTTCCCCTGGAAAATACTTGTTGCGTGTGTGTTATTTCTTATTGCATGTCTAAACTTTTTGTTCTATATTGTGAATTAATGTCCACATAGAAGTAGAGTAGGTTTGTGTCTTATGATTTTGATTAAAACTTCATGGAAGTTGCAAATCTACACCGTAGTTTATAGATGGTATCAGAGCATGGTTCACATTAGATTAGGAACTTGAAGTTGTTTCTTAGGAGGTTTGATTTTGGAGCTCAGTACAATAGGGTTTATTCAAAGTTGAGAAGATGGCCTTCAATGTACTAAGGCTAGAGTACGCCTTAGAAGGCACCTCTAATTTTTTGCATGGAAGGTTTGCATGGAGGTAGTATTGGATGACAATCGATTACTAGAATACATCAAGTCAGATGTTGCAAAACCACAATCATATGATGCACAAAACCTTGTCAGTGGAATAAAAATGTAGTCAAGGCAAGGAGAATAATCTTGGAGGGAGTATGGGATCACATTGTCTCAAATATCCATGAAAAAGAAACTTCGTTCGCAATGTGGAAAGCATTAAAAAAATTGTTTTAGAATAATAATGACCAAAGGAAGCTGACACTCAAGGATAAACTTCAAAGTATCAAGATGTAGAAGAATGACACAATTCCACATTATCTTAGAAAGTCTACATAGTGTCATGATCAACTTGATGCGGTCGGTGTTATTGTCCCTGAAGAAGAGTTAGTAATCCTAGACCTTATGGGCCTTCCCAAGAGCTGCCATAACTATAAAAAATTGGTGAATGGGAGGGAGAAATTGCCAAATTCGGAACTCTAATGGTTTGATTTGGTACAAGAGGAATTAAGGCGAAATAATAGAGACGGGATTTCATCCAAGGGCGAGGATGAAGAAAAACTTTGCATTTGATGGAAAGGAGAAGAAGGGAAAAGGGAAGAAATCTCAATCCCAACCAGATTCTAGTCAAGGGGGAAAGAAGACATATTTGTCCAAAATTAAATGCATCCACTATCATGAATTTATGAATTATGCCATGAAGTGTCCACACAAGAAGGCAAGAAAAAATACCTCAAGAGGAGCAGTAGGTGAAGCCTTGGCTTCACAATTTGAGATTGACTTTACACTCATTGCATGCATGGACAACACAATGATGGGGATGATGTGGTACTTGGTCTCAGGTGCATCATTCCACATGAAAAGGTGTAGATATTTTTCAGTGACCTTGAATAAAAATATTTGTAGATGCACATCGAGATGGGGAATGAGAAAAGGTATAACATGACTAGGATTGGTACAATCACCTTTCAAAGGGAGTCAGGCTCCCTCCTTAGGCTCAAGGATGTCATGCTTATTCCAAGCCTAAAGAAAAATATCATCTCTGTTGCAGTTTTGAAAGACCGTGGTTATGATGTGATATTCAGCAAAGGAAAAGTATTCTCGAGACACATAGCCACGGGCCAGGTGAAGTAGATCGGGGTTCGTGTGAAGAACTTGTATAAGCTAGATGTGGAAGACTGTGATGCATTAAGCACAAAGGTAGAGAAGGTGCATAGCTAAGACGTTGGTGAACTTTGGCACATCAGACTTGGCCATTTGCATCATGGCGCCCTAAAGATCATGCAACATATAACCACAATCCTCCATAAAGGAGCACTTGAGTAGCGGGATGTATGCAAAGAATGTACTTTAGGGAAGAACAAAAAATCCACATTCCATGATTGGGACAACAAAGCACATGCAGTCCTTGAAAGGATCCACTCTAATGTATGTGGAACTTTCTCGATAGCCTCCACTGCTAGACACAAATATTTTTACATTTTTATTGATGGTTTCTCATGGAAGTGCTAGATCTTCTTCATGTAGAAGAAATATGATACATTCTCCAAGTTTGTAGAATTCAAGGTACTGGTTGAGAAAGAAACCATCAAGAAGGTGAAGGCTCTCAAGAGTGATAATGGAGGTGAGTATGTGTCGAATGAATTTAAAACATTTTCTGCAAAATAAGGCATTTAACGAGAGTTGACAACACCCTACAACCCACTAGTAGAATGGGATGGTTGAGAGAAAGAACCGTAGAATTGTGGGAGTAGTGAGGGAGATGTTGCGTGACCAAGGCATACCTCTGAACTATGGGTTGAGGCATGCAACACAATAATCTATTTTAGAACCAGAGTCCTCATCGGATTCTGAGCATGATTACACCAGAGGAGGCTTTCTTATGGAGGAAGCCGGATGCACCACACTTTAGGATTTTTGGAGCCTCTATTTACTGCCAAGAAAGGAAGAAGTTAGATCCAACAACAAAATTAGGGGTATTTATGGGTTACACAAAAATATACATGGGAGGTGATATGGATGAGAAATATACTTGTTGGATTGTTTGGTAAAATGATGGATCCAACTTTGATCTACTGTGATAATCAAAGTTGCATCAATCTCTCTGAGAATCTTGTTTTTCATGATCGATCCAAGCATATAGATATTCAGTATCACCATTTACCAGACTATGCGCATATGCGGATAATTTTATTGCAATACATTCCGACAAAGGAACAAGATGCTAACATTTTGACAAATGCCTTGTCAAGGGGGAAGTTTGAGTTCCACAAGTGTAGGATAGGGGTGGTTGATAATCCCTTTCTTGCTGAGAGGGAGCATTGAAAAATGCAACTAGAAATTATCAATTTGATTTTTCCTTAATTAAATTGAGAACATTTGAATTTCCACATTAGAAGACAACTTGGATGATGTTAACTTGTGTGACATGGCTCCTATCACCTAGTTTACTCAGTAAATTCGAGTTGGAGGAGATAGAATTTAGTTCAGCATGTGTGATTGCTAATTTGCAGCAATCAAGATCAATTATCTTAAGTTGTTTTTAGTTAAAATAGTTCTAACTTTTGGAGGATCTACTGGAAGGTTAGTTAAGCAGTGGGACATTAGTCAAACTTAGTGATCATCCAATTAACTAATCAATCAATCCAAAATAGAGAGTGCATGCAAAGAATTCAAGTTACTTAGTTGAGGTGGAGATTCCAAGGTAGTGTAATATCAGTTGTAGACTAGCCTTGAGTGTACAGGTGTTGCATGAAAATAGATGATCAACCTAAAGGAATTGCAAAATCAATTTGAAGAATTTCCTAAATAATAAGGGCCTAATTTCTCAAGGAACAATGCAAGGAAATATGAGCTCAAACAGAGGTCAAATTTGGCTAAGTCTGGTCAGAGCCTTTTAGTGAGTAGAGAGATAGGTTATGCACTTGCAGGGTGTGTTTAGTTTTTTTTCCCTTAGGAAAAATCATAATTTTATTAATAATAATGAAATTACATTTTGTAGATGCTGAAGCACATATCCATAAGCAGGTCAAAAACTGCTGATCAAAGAAAAAAACAAGAAAGAAAATAACCGAAAAAATAATGTACAGAGGGGAGAAAATTATGCTTTTCTCCCTTTTTTTTCTCAACCTTTCACCACTCCCCTTGAGTCAGCAAGGATGAATACAGTACAGGTGAGGTATCCTCCTTAGGGCGAGGATTATCCTTGTCTGAATTAGAGTGATATGAAGAATGGACTCTTTTGGCTCCACTAGTATCCATTGTATCTGGTATTTTCTCTAGTAAAGAGTCCATCAGATCATGTTGTACAGATTCCTTAGCTTCTGGCTCCTTGTGAATTTAATTGTTCTCATAGGGAATGTGGTTTTCCTTTTCCATTTCTTCTTCCTCAATAGGGACATTTTCAGGGCTTGGTGGAGGGAATTGCCATCCCTTGGGTTGTTTTCCTACTTTCTTCTTTATACGTGTATCTTTTTTGGCTTCTGGACATGTGTTTTGAAGATGCCTTGTTTGGTGACAAATTCTACATATGAGTGCAGTATTTTCATAATCTAGTATCTATGTCCAACATCTCTATTTATGCTTGAGTTGTATTTGGTCTGGTAGCCCTTTGCTAAGGTCTACTTCCACACACATGCATGAAAATGTATATATTCCTTCCTCCGTTCTTTCTGTATCAATTTTAATGGATCACCCAATGGTGTTGCCTATAATAGATAGGACCTGAGGGCTCCAAAAGTGTAGCGGTAGGTTGTGAAGATGAACCCAGAATAGCATCTGAGATACAACCATTATATTTGGATCAAATTCTGGGAACCATAGAGTCATGAAGAGACCAGTGGATCCCATGAACCATGGTCCTTCCCTCATTATGATGTCCCTTTCCTTTGCTGTACAAAATTTTACAATGAAGAAGTCTTTGGAACAGAGAAGAATGTCACATGTATCAGTCCAGGTTCTGAAAACCCAAAGGAAAAGGTCCATAGACTTGGGCTAGAAATAGTTGAATCTATAGATTAATGCTTGTTTTTCAAATGAGGAACAATACTCTTCTGTTTCTAGTATATCCATATTTATTTTTGGGGTGTAACTAAATTGTTCCACATGTATGGGGCGGGTGTTGTTCCAGATCGTTTTGTTGAGTTTGTAGTTGATTTATTTCCTTCAAGAATGTCTTTGAAGGATAACCCTGCACTTTTTTGCTTTTTTTGTGTTTCTAGGATTTTTGTTATTCTGCTACCTATGCCACTGCCTATGGGATTTGTTTTGTGATGGTCTGCCATGCCTCCCCTTAGACGTAGGTTGAGAGTGATGGTAGACTCAGGTGCGATTTTGTAATCCATAAGGGTTTTGTAGTCTTGGAGTACTCTGCCTCCAAAAATTAAAACTTGTGATCCTGTAGGATAACTAGTGTGCTGATAGATGCTGTTCTTCAAAAGCAGTACTGATTTGTTGGTCTATACCCAGGCCAGATGTGTCCTCCTAGAAGGGGTTTTTATAGAAACTTGAAAAGGAAGAGGGCTTACCAGTGATTCAGGTTCTGGTTCTATCTGAGAGTAAGTTTTCCCATCTGCACCAGATTCGCCGCACATATTTGTATTCCTTGAGGTTTCCTTTTGGGATAGCATAGGAAAATGTCGTGGGGGCGAGATTTGGTCCCGACAAAGTTGCTCCTAATGCTCTGTTGGGCTAAACCCTATTTGTCGTGCTTTTTTCCTTATTGTGGTTTCCGCAATCTCCTTTCTGATCTCTGCATAGCTCTGGGGGTAAATGTCAGTATGGTTGACATCGATGGCATAGCCTCTAGAAGCCTTATCAAATGAACCCCGATCATCGACATTTTGTTCTGCGATGCAGGAAATGGCTCCCTCTGGTATAGACCACAAGGGCGGCACGTTACCCACAGTCAAAATGGTCTTATTTCCGCAGTAAACAAACTGTCCCAGGTACATACCTTTAGTCGCTACGAAGAGCTCCTTCTGATCCTTGTAACGGAAAGGGTGTCTCAAGATCACCTTGTAGAGAGGAGTGCCATGACCCGGATCGTGTATGAAATCCTTTCCAGTTCCCCTAAAGAAGCCATTACACTCGCCATAGTCGAGGCATCTAATACGTGCAGGTCCCTTCCTACAATGGGTGTGAGATTTGAACATGGAACTTGCTCCCTTTCCATGTGCATGAAAAACGCGACCCATCTCCTCCACCCACACGGTATTATCCATAGGGTGTGTTCAGTTGATATGTAATATATCTTTATTTTTTTGATTTAATGTAAGCAAGCATTGAGGTTTTTAACTATTTTCTTTCCCCAGGAAAAATACTTGTTGCATGTGTGTTATTTCTTATTGCATGTCTAATTTTTCTTCTTCTAGATTCTGAATTAATGTCCGAAGAGCAGTATAGTAGGTTTGTGTCTTATGATTTTGATTAAAACTTCATGAACAATTGAAAATATACATTGTAATTTCTACAATTGGATAGAGTGAAATCTTTTTCTTGAACTTGTTGACCTTGGGGAGAATTGTTTTGCTTGAGGAAGGTCTTAAAAGGAAGATGGATTAGGGTTTTTTCAACAGTTGATGGGACAAAGTTGCAAGAAGATGAAGGTTTTGGGTTTAGTATCTGGAAATTTGCTAACAAGACGAAATTGCAAGGAAGAAGAAGAAAGGATCTAAGGAATGGACGAATTGGTACTAGAAGAAGGACTTGGTATAGGGATTGGGACACTATATCTCATTTGAAGCAGATTCTAAGAAGAGAAGAGTTTTTGGGTTTTCCACTTGGAGGAGTTTTCCCCTGGCTAACAACGATATTTATGTCCTTTTTATTGTTAATGTTTCTTGATATTGTTTTATGAAAATATCTAACTAAAAGAACATAAGGAACATAACTAATTTTCACAAGAAAGTATCAAGGTTGAAGAAAATAAGTTATAATTGCTTCAAATTTACATTTTCTAACAGCATAGTCACACCACCTCCTTTGATAAATTTTCATACCCATAAGGAGAAAATTGTTTAGATTGACTAAGTTTTCTTAAGTTATAAGAAGGAAACCTTAGGGTATGGTCTAAAATTTATTTCTAAAACCTTATTGATGAAACATTGTGAGGGTAGAATGGGGGAGAGTTTCAATAAAAGAGAACCTACTCACACTAGTAGAATCTATGAACACCCTAAAGTTGTCACCATATTTGAAAATTATTAATGTATTGGGTTCTTTGAGAGACTTAGGGGTTTTGATGATGAGGTGGAGATGGATTCTTCCATGAACCTATAAAACCATAAAGGACAAGTGCTTGTTACTATAGTTAAGGGGCTAGTAATTTACATAAATAAGGCTCACTAAGTAGAATCACAACTCTACCCAAGGGAATTCAATGGAATAATGAAAGGTAGGAGGCCATCACTACCAAGAAAGGATTCTTCCTACAATATGAACAACCCAATGAAGATAAAAATGGATTAAGGAGGGAAATCCTATATCATACTTGGCATGAGGTGGCCTACCACATCCTTAAATATATCTCCTAAGATGGTAGGTTAAGCATAGTTCGTGATTACCAATTTGGGCTAATGTATCAACTAAGATTCCGAGACCACCTCCTAGCATTTGAAGTACCGATAATTCCATTATTTCTCCTATTGTTTCTGAAGGAGATGCATACTAAGGTAAAGGAGGGAAAACACAATTACTTGGCCCATCATGAGTTGAGAGAATTGATTGTAATAGATGCACTATGTTAGCACCTGGATTGAACCTTAGGCTGAAGGAAGGCAATGCCAGGGTAACCACAAACCAAGCTTAGCCAAGTAGCTAGCCCTACTAGGTCATGAGAGGGCTCTCTCTGTGAGGATCTCAGCCAAGATGACTAGATCAAGAAAATGATATTAGGCTAGGTATAGTAGCACAAGGTTTGGTTTGATTTTGAAGGGTTTTTCTAGATCAGGAGGAGCCAAACAGTTAGGGTAAGGAAATTAGGTCAAAGTTGTAGGGTGTTCGATGGGACAAGGTAGGCACAAGGCTCAAAACTCTAGAGTTTGATTGGTGAGGTGATTCAAGATAGGTGAGGAGCTAGAAAGATCATGTAAGCAACATGGATTCTTCCTAAACTGGAGAAAACATAGACTGTGAACATTTTCCCAAAACAGAGCATAAATATTATGGGTTCTGCCTATCAACTTGAAAACATCCACTTAAAAGAAATGAAATGATTTATTAAGTACAAAAAACATTTTAACATATGATCACAATAGAGAAAACTGAGCTGAACATCATACCACATGGATCCCAAAGAAATAGCTGCAACTTTTCATTAATCTCTTGCTGAAAACTGATACAAAATGATGTCTACTCAAAGCATAAGCATCCAACTGAGTCCAACCATTTACAATGAGAAAGAAGAAGAAGATATAGACATTGATTCAACCTCATCCCATCCTTAGGGGTTGAATCCCTAATATGAGGAACTAATCCATCAAAAACTGAACAAGAAACTGGAATCTAGGAACCCTAACAACTTGCCTCTAAAAGGGAGGAAACTGATTCATTTGTTCTCAAGATAACTTTTGATATAATGAATCTACCTTATAGTAAATACTATCCATCATATTTACATGCCTAGTCACCATTTACATTAGTAAAAACATCATCCATGAGAGAAAAATCAAAATTACAATCATGGCATAGTGAAGTAAAAATTCAGCATAAAATTGTTCTATGCAAAGCGCCCAAGCTCTATGCATAACACTTTTTGCAGGACCATTTTGGAGGTCTTCACGGTGTCCAAATTGAGCTCGGGATAGCTCATTAGAAATTCTGTCCTATCTATTTTCCAAATCTTCCTCTAGTTTCCCATTTAGAGGTGATTTCACCCCTCAGAAACGGATTCTCCCAAGACTGCTTCTGTGCACAGCGCCATGGGCAGAAAGGTCATTTTTTGGATGTTTTTTGACATTTTGGTTGACCAATTTTGCTCCAAATCTTGGAAAATGCATAGGGTGCATGTACTCATAATTTTGAATCGAAAAATGCTGACCATTTCTTGTTTGGTTTCCCTTAGGAAAAGCATAGCGCCAGTGGCACTGCGCATAGAGCAAATTTTTCTCAGTCAAAAATTGGAAAATTCTTCAAAAAGGCAAAAATTCTCAAAACTTACTCAAAATTTGTGGATAACATCACCATCAAGTATCTGGGTTAGTGAAGGAATGTTAAGCAAGAAACCTAAGCCTATCACCCTCCTTTTTGCCTTTGATTTCTTATTTTAGCCTTGTGCTCATTTGCTTGACCCTTATGTTGCAAATCTTGTTCCAGGTCCTGTAATAGCGAGCCATGTGCCTAATGATTTGATTGTCTCTATTGGCCCTTTGTAGAAGCTTATCCAAATGAAAATTGAACCTGTCAAGCCATGTTTCTCTATCCTCCTCAATATCCTTTTCAAGCATTTGTTTTGTAGTCAAGGTGGTTGGGGTTTCTTCTTCTTACATTACTAACTTTCCTTTGTCACCTTGCCTCTTTGCTTTGAGAAGTTCCAGCTCCATGAGGACTTGTTTTTCACTTAGCTGCTTATTCTCTTTCTCAAGGTATGAAATGACATACTTAGCTCTAGCCAATTTTTCCATCGGTGCTTGGATTTGTGCATCTTTTTCCCTTATGCTTATATTTTCATTTGTTGCCTCATCTTGAGCCTCGAAATTGACTATCTCAATGCCATGATGATTGTGTGGTTGTTCTGATCCATCCTGTTCCATCAGAGAAAATTTCCTTTCCTCTTCATCATTGAGGCTTTCCTCCAACATCCTTTCTTTCCCTTTATGCACCTACTGCACATGTTCTACCTGTTGTGTTGATGAACAAGTAAAAGCCACTTCCATAGTTTGTGGAGCAAGCATTTTCCTATGAGATGATGAAGAAGGCATGGCCCCTTCCACATCAAGTGGAGTAAACACTTGCCTATCCACTACAAACAACTTTCTAGCCCCTCTCTGATATGTTTTGTAGGTTTCTGGCTTCTCAACAACTTTAGTCTCTTTAGCCTTCTCACTTTTCTTTACTTTGGCACTGCTAGAAGGCCTTTCTGCTTCTTAGGGCACCAATGGAGGAATCTGAGGACCATCTAAGATATCATTGGAAATAAATGTATCCTAGGATATTTTTGTTGGAAATAATACTGAGAGGGGGGGGGGGGGGAACCAGTATTATCCTCAATAAAATTTTCATTTTCAGCACTCAGATTCATATACGCCTTCGGTTAAGGATATCCCGCGTATATACGCGACCGTGTTAAATGCAACAGCGTACATGCAGTACATCTTATTGATTCGTTCTTATCTTCAGTAAATGCATCAGAACATTATTAACCACATTAACAGTAAACAGGTGTAGTAAACAGTACAGATCATCACACATAAGAAGCACACATGAACACCATGATATAAGGTGGAAACCCAATGTGGGTGAAAACCACCTGCTGCAATTTGTTTCTATCTTCCATTAATAAGAAACTTCTTTTACAATGTACTTTTGCAGTCCTTTACCAGTACGCAGGCTTCTACCTGCAGAAGGCTACAACCTTCTTAGCTCTTGTACTAGCCGTTCCATTTACTAGTACGTAGGTGCTGGCCTACTAAAGGCTCCAACCTTCACTCGTTTTCCAGCTGTTCCTGGAAGGGAGCTACAACCCCCTGGCTCTTGTACTGGCCAATATGTTTACCAGTACGTAGGTGCTGGCCTACGATCATCCAGGGACCACGTTTCATCAATTTTCAAACTGGATCCATAAAACAATAACCATTGCACTACAACCTACATCATCAATCTCTGAATCACCCAATACTGAAACCCTGTCAACAACACAGTCACAGACTACATAACTTTGCAACAACAACCAGATCCAATAGCAACTTCAAATATTATACTTTATACTGTATACGCTACTTGGACGAACCCAACCTGCGTGTATACGCGCTTTTACCACAGACAACCCGCGTACAGATCTGCAAATTCTACCTCATAACTTTGCAACTATTTCAGACATCAGAACATACCTAGATCTTAACATTCATACAATAAACATGCGTTAATAGATCTAGTCTATCCATAATCAAACCATATAAAGATAATCATTCCATGCCTTGAGATCACGTTCCATATTTCATCATCCTCCACATGAGTGGAACCTTAGTTCAGATCAAGCAAGACATCACCAACCCATAACCAACATCTGGATCTCACACGTCATCAGACATTCATCACTTACACACCCTTTCACACACACTTACTCTCATCTTGGCCTAATGATCTTCTCCTTATATAGGTTTACGCTTCTCCCAATACCATGATCCAAAACCATGTAGAACCAATACCTTGGACCCAATACCTAGGGACGTCACTTTGGACCAAATACCATGGACCAAATACCACGGACCAAAACCATGGTTTTCGACATGTACGCGCCTTTTCTTCTGTGAACCCGCGTGTATACGCGTATGTGCCTTCTGCTCCGCTAACCCGCGTATATACGCACTCTCGTCACAGTCAACCTGTGTATACCTCTCCCTTGACTTGCTGCATTCTGATCTGTCATCTGATTAAGTTGCCATCACCTGTATCAAACCTCTGAGTGAGTTGCCATCAAGGACAACACCTGAATCATAATGCCAACAATGTTGAGGAGGTTGAGATGATGTAGCAAAACCATCTTAATCAAGGAATAGTGATAAATACTATTCATTCGCTGGGGGTATGGCTATTCCTGTATAATGTAGGCCATCTTCTCAATGTTATTGAATAAGAAATACGAGATTTTCATGATTTTCACTCATGTGAAGTGCATAAGAAGCCTAATATGATAGGTACACAATATGGAACATCTTCTCTCACATGTAAAATACTTCATAATGATCCTCATCATAGGGGCATACTTGTCGTCAAGGAACCTGAAAGGAAATGTCCTCTTCTTTTCATTCTTGTACCTGGGTTTGATGTATGGCTCATAGTAGTACTCATCCAAATCTTGTGCTTTATACCATTTTTCCCCCACATTCAGAATCCTTATAGCATAAAAAATGATGGAGGATGAAACTGTAAATGTCACCTTGACAAAAGTTACCTTGTTATCATGAAGATTGGCTACAAAAAGCCTGGTTATCTCAAGATGATGTTGAGCTCTTTGTACCTGCTCACAAAACTCATAACACCCTAGATGCCTAAAACAAGAGACAATCAAATGAGAAGCATGTAACTCTTTGATGTTTGATGGTTCCTCTCTGATAATTCTGCCTCCCTTATGTGATTTTCTCTGATGCTGAGGTTCATCTCCCATGCTTTCACTACCAATGTTTTCCTCCTCGTCATAATCTCTATCCCTTTATCCACGTCCTTTGAATTTGAAATTTTGAAACCATAGAGAAGGTAATCAAGAAGTGAGTTATGGTGAATAGGGATAAGGGAAGGGGAGAGGAGTTTGTACGATGTAGGATGAGATATCTATGATGTGAGAGTGAGAAGGAGGGTATTTTTTGGTAGGGACTGTTTAGTAAATAGGGGTTTAAGGATTTTGTTTTGGGGATTAGGGTATAGGGGCTAGGTGTAGGGATTTTGTTTGAGGGATTAGGGTATAAGGGATAGGTGTAGGGATTTTTCTTGGGGGATTAGGGTATAGGGGATAGGTGGAGCGATTTGACAATAGAATGTGGGAATAAGCGATATGGTAATCAAGGAGGGTTTTTAGAGAACCTAGGGTTTGAAAATTTAAATAGCAAACAAATTTCAAAATCATGAAATGAGTGCTGGGAGGATGGTTCAAGGAGTGTACTTACTTTCTTAGAAGCTCTAGGCAGCAAAAGGACAATTTAGATGGATGTTAAGGTAGTTTTGGTGCTTGTTTGCCCTATGTGTAGTACCTTGTATAGGTGCGCAACATTCCAGTTGTATTCGCAGTGTGTGAAAGAATGCACTGGAACATAGGCCCTATGCGCAATGATCTATCTGTATGAATAGCACTCCCTGCTCTATGTGCAGTGCCTTCAAAATCTTCCCTATGTGCAATGCTCCCTGCTCTATGTGCAATGCCTCCAATATTTTCCCTGTGTGTATCGCTCCCTGCTCTATGCACAATGCCTCCCTTTTCTCAACCACCAATTTGCTTCAACTCCCTTCTCTACTTCAACTCTCTTCTCCCTCTTTTTCAAATGAGAATGATGAATTTTGAAATCTTATATAGAGGGTGATTTCGATTTTTCCCTAGAAAAACCCACTTTACAATGTTTTTTGGAGCTTTTAGATTGTCTTCAAATCTCTATTTAATGCTTTTCTTTCTTTCTCTCTTTTCAGGTGGATGATGCTTTGATTGAACCGATTTCTTCAATGGCTTCATTTTCTTGCAGCAAGGAGCAATGCTTGGGTAGTGTATGGGAACACTTATTACATGAAATGACTTGAATTACATCAAAATAATATAAATAAACTAAAATACTCTGTTTTCATCTCAAAAACATGTTTTTGAGATGAAAATTACATTAATGAAATAATATTTTTTTACAATAACCATGACTTACTAGCAATCACTCTTTGTTTATTGGTCTTCCTCATACCTTTGTTGCCCTTTATTTACACTTGAAACTATGCTTTTGACCTTGGAAATGAACCCTAAGACCTAATGGAAACATAACTGCCTTGACTCTAAAAATAACATAACTGAAACCATAACTAAATGCAACATGGAGATGGGTCAACAAATGTACCTCATGAGGGAAAATTTGATTTTTTGAGAAGAAGAAAACCATCAGTGGACCATTTTGGCATGACATAGTGGAATGATAAAAAAATTAGTATGAGACACCTAAAATGAAAATGCAAAGAGCATACTTGATCCCTGATGGAAGTATGCATATATTGACACTAACATTGGCCAAATTGGGGATGGAAGCTCCTTGGAGGTGTCAAGAACACCATAGACCAAGTGCCTAGTTGATTGGGCCAATACGGTCAAACAAATGAAAAACTGCAAACTTTTTGAAAAATGACTCGATACAAACTGAAAGTTGACTCACAATCGACTCTAGATTGTCTCAAAAGCCAACTAAACATAGCTCAAAGAATTTAAGCTTTATAGCCTTCACTTCGGGCCCCAAGCTCAAATGACATTGTACTTCAAATCTTGCAAGGCAAGAAAACGGGTATATACAATGACAGCGAAACAACTTCATCAAGTTGCATAAGAAATAATAGTGTTTCAGGAGCCTACCATTCACTGGTCCTCTTGAACATTTTGTTGGAAATAATACTGAGGGGGGGGGGGGGGTGAATCAGTATTATCAAATCAATATAACATTTTCATTTCCATATTAAGATTCATATAAGCTACTTTAGTTAAGGCAAACCACGTGTATATGCAACTGTGTGTAATGCAACAAGCGTATATCTAGTAAACTTATGATTCGGTTAGTTGATCCTTAATGAGTGCATCAGAACATTATTAACCATATGAATAGTAAACAGGAGAAGTAAAATAGAATAGATCATCACACACAAGAAGCACACATGAACACCATGATTTAAGGTGGAAACCCAATGTGGGTGAAAACCACCTGCTGCAAGTTGTCTCAATCTTCTTTTTAATAAGAAACTTCTTTTTACAATAGTTTTGTACTGGTGCAGTCTTATACCAGTACACAGGCTTCTACCTGTAGAAGGCTACAACCTTCTCTCGTTCTTCAGACTCTCTTGGAAGGGAGCTACAACCCCCTTAGCTCTTGTACTAGCCGATCCATTTACTAGTACATAGGTGCCGGCTTACTGAAATGCTCCAACCTTTACTCATTTTCTAGCTACTACTGGAAGGGAGCTACCACCCCCTTAGCTCTTGTACTAGCTGATGTAGTAGTACTTAGGTGCCGACCTACAGAAGGCTACAACCTTCTCTTTCTTCCTCCAGGTACCACATTTCATACATTTTTAGACTGGATACTCTTGAAGCACAATACCATAATTTGAAGGCCACTTTTCATCCAATTTTCATATTGGACCCATCAATATCATTGAAGCACACAATCAATCAACACTAGCATCATTAATCTCTGAATCACCAAATACTGAATCATTGAAACTTTGTCAACAAAATGTAGTCACTAGAACACAGAGCAGAACATTGAACTCTACAACAATATTCAAAACCAACTGTATCATAAAAAATCATGCATCAGAGTGCATACGCTACTTGGAAGTGCCAAACCAGCATGTATACGCAACTTCACCAAAACGAACCAGCATATATGTCATTAATTACTTACTTATAACTTCGATGCACTTCCTTACTTCAGAAATACCCAGATCATTTCATATACAAGGATAATACATATGTTAGCAACCAGATCTAGTCCATCAGATCACATAAAGATAAGTCAATATGATCCTGATCTATTATAAATCTCATCCATCAACATTGAAGCTAAACATAATCAACCAAACTGAATATGCAGAATACTGACACCAGTAAACAGTCATCAACAACTAGAACCACTTGTAACTTCAACGTCATAGCTCATATGGTATACGCTACTTAGATGTATCTAACTTGTGTATGTACGCGCTTCTATCATAATCAACCAGCGTATACATCTGTAAATATTCATTCATGAGTTTCAGCTATTTCAAACTTAAGTTATACCCAGATCAGAACATTACATGTGTTAGTATATATATCTAGAATAAACATGATCAAACAATATAGAGCTGATTCATTCCAAGCCATTAGATTCCAATCTATCCTTAGATCATGTTCTCCATCTACTGCTGAGGTTCCTCCTTAGCTCAGATCAAGCAAAGCATCATGAACCCATAACCTGCATACTAGATCTCATACTTCATCAGATATTCAAGACTTTCTCACTACCTTTTCCTAATGATCTTCTTCTCCTTTTATAGTCTTAGGCCTTACTCAATACCATGGTCCAAAACCATTAAGAAGCAATACTAGGGACCCAATACCTGGGTTCAACACTTCAGACGCAATACCAAGGACCAAAACCATAGGTCTAAATACCACGGACCCAAAATAATATTTTCCACATTTACGCGCTTTTCCGTGCATGAAAGTGCGTGCATACAGATACACAAATTTTGATCAGCAATCCCGCGTGTATACACGTCTTTGTATAACCTGCGTGTATACTCTACTTGGTATATAGCGAACCTGCGTATATATGCGACTTGGTACATAGTGAACCTGCGTATATACTCTTCTTTCTTCATTCTTTGTAGTATGATCATCAACTCTTTGCTACTGACATGCTGCACCATGATCTGTCATCTATGTGAGTTGCCATCAAGGACAACACTTGTATCATAATGAAAACAATCTCCCCCTTTGGACTTGATGGCAAAGCTAACTTGTCGTACTGAGAACTGTCATCTGATTCCTTTGAGCTATCCTGCATTCCATGTATTTTGTCACATCTGATATCTCTTCTGTAGATTCATCTAGTTATATATAAGTGAGTTGTTCTTCTACGAGTGGGTTGCCATCAAGTACAACACATGCATCATAATGCCAACAATCTCCCCCTTTGGACTTGATGGCAACAACACCAAATCACTCTCCCCCTTTGACATCAAGGGAAAACGGCAGACCAAGATACTTTCTTTCCTTGATAAACATTCCGCTGTCCATACTCCCCTTGAGTACCTGCTGAAATCTCTAAATGAGCTCCCCCTTTATATATGCCAAGGTGTACCAATCTGACCATGCTCCCTCTGAGTACATGATGAAGTTTCTGCTCTGTTGAAGTGTGTTGTTCATGCTCCCCCTGACTATAAGCAAGGTCTGCAAAAATATGTTCTACAAGAAGAACATGACTCTATCATAAATGACCTTCCTATCACCAAGGACTCATACATACATCCATCTCCCAACCCAGTGGGGATATACCAATATTGACTCATCCACCCAACCAAGTGGGGAAGATACCAAATGTTTATACATGACTGAACTACTACATCATCCTTCCCATGCATAGTGGGGGTACAAATTACATCATATGACCAAAAGGGATTCATCAAATGACTACAATAGATAGAGACAAACTATTACATCATGAGTCTTGATATGACCTTTACATGATATTTATAACAAAGACCAAACATCTAAATAAGATCATGATAGTCATCAGCGACTATCATACAATGTATGATCTGATCCATAATCATCTGACAACAGCATCTAGACCACCAACAAGGTATGTCTGCATCAACTCATCCTTTTGAACAAAATTCTGCATATGACATACAGAATCATTCACATTATATCAAATGTGGAAAACACCATAGCCATCTCATCAAGATCTGCATGATCCAAGTATCTTCACATGGGAACATCTGCATCAATCAATGTATGTAAGTATCAACCTATCATCATCATGTCTCCAACAATGCAACTTTGAGTAAACATTCATGTATCCAACACTATGTATCTTAAGCTCTAGATCATTTGTCAAGACTTCTTGATATCATCAACAGCAACAATCCTCATCCACATGAGCACCAAGAACTATAGGAATCCTCCATCATAATTGTATTATATGACGACAACAGCATATGAGTGACTCATCATCAAGTAATGAAGATGTGTATTCAAGCTTTTTACTTCTCCTTATCCTTATGAAGATCACCATGTAAGCAACATATGTGCATCATCAGGGAATCCACAATTCTAATCTGAACACCAACTATGTAACCCCAAGAATCATATGAGATTTTGTCATGGAAAACTCATAACCATATCATAGCAAGATGTATCATTTAGCCATATAAGCATCATCACTAAGGACTACTAACCATAATGCCAACAATGCATTATTAAAAATATATGCCCCCCCTGAACCTGTGCCATCTTGCTTACTGTCAGATCTGATCAGCAAGAAGTATCATCATCCCCAAGTTAAGATCAAATCATTTCTAAACATCTTACAAGTATCAATACATTTCCACACAACATCAATAGATTGTAACCATTATGAAACAGAGAAAATAATGGATTGAATCATATCAGACCCCCTTTCCTGAGCCTGTCCCACTACTTTTCCTCAAACTAACATATACAGGACTGTGCAGTAACCAACTTGTATATATACGCGACTTCCCTTTATGGAACTTGTGTATGAGATTTAGGACACTGAATTTTTGCACTTTCAAGTCCCTCTGAGTCTGTTATGTTTGTATATTGTGTTGTGCCACATCGTTCTGACTGTACTTCCTTCTTCTTCCATATCTTCAAGTGTGATGATGTTTTCTCCTTTTGGTATGGTGCCTGTACTTTGTTCCTGCATTCCTTTGTTGTATGTCCAAGCTTATCACATGCATAACATCTTACATGTTTCATATTCCTTTTATAGTAATCAACAGCTCTGTGACCAAACATATTGCAAGCAAAGCAATATCGCTTAAAGTACCTGGAACGTGATGATCTTTCTGAGTGATAGTCTTGAACCATTCTTCTTCTGCATCTGGCTACAACATGTCCAAGATTATGACATACATAACATTCAACATTATTCATTTGAGGAATTGACCGACTATTATTTCCATAGTTAGGAATAAAAGAATTTCTTTGAAGAATTTCTTTCCTTGGTTGTTGATGGGATTGACCTCTCATCTCCTTGTTGAGAATTTCAGATTTTACATTAGAGTCCCTTGTCTTACCTTGCGAACTAGATTCTCCTTCAACAGATTCATGAAAACCAAGACCCGTTTTGATAGCAGGAGTCCTTTGACAACTAAGAATATCATCCAAGGTCTTAGTACTATCTTGAAATCGTAAGAGCTTATCCTTTTCTTCTAAGTTATATTTAAGAATATTTACCTCAACTTGATGTTGCTCCTCCTTTTCATGATGCTGCTTCTTCATGTTTTCTTCAACTTTTCTTCCTTCTTCCAACTGATGTCTTAGTTCAAGAACTTCGTTTTCTTGTTTTTCAAGAGCTTGGAGTAGTTCTTTATTCTACCTTTTTTATTCTTCAAGATCTTCTTTTAGAGAGAGGATCGTAGCTTCAAGACTTTCATAGTAACTAAATCTATCTCTGAGTTTCTTGATTATTGTGCTCCTTTCATTGACTTCATTTCTTAATGATGTCACTTCATCCTGCAACTTTTGACATTGATCTTCCTTGTCCTTGAATAACTTCCTTACCTTGTTTCCTTCATCTAGTTGAGCTTTTAGTTTAGTAGCTTCTTCTTTGAAGGCACATTCCCTTTTGTTCAATAGATCTTGTTGATCCCTAATTTTGTCTGTAAGCCTTTTAAATTCTGCCTCTATTTGATATCTTTCTTGCTCACCCATAAGAACAAATTCAGTTGTTTCGCTATCACTTTCATCATCTTCAAATGGATGGATAAATGTATCACCAGAGTATAACAAATTCATACCTGCTAGTTCTTTGGATTGTTCATCTTCATTTTGAAGTGATTTTGAATCTGAAGTGCTTCTTCCACATATTCCCCAATTGATTCTCCCACTGTCATAGCTCTTCTGAGATGTCTTCTTCTTCTTAGACGCTTTCTTCTTAAGCTTGTTTCCCATTGATCTACGGATCTCCTTCAAGCGATCAAGCTTCTACCAAAGGACCTGCTCTGATACCAATTGTTGGAAATAATATTGAGAGGGGGCAGTGAATCAGTATTATCAAATCAATATAAATTTTGCATTTCCATATTAAGATTCATATACGCTACTTCAGTTAAGGCACACCACGTGTATACGCAACTGTGTGTAATGCAACAAGTGTATATCCAGTAAACTTATGATTCGGTTAGTTGATCCTTAATGAGTGCATCAGAACATTATTAACCATATGAATAGTAAATAGGAGAAATAAAATAGAACAGATCATCACACACAAGAAGCACACATGAACAACATGATGTAAGGTGGAAACCCAATGTGGGTGAAAACCACTTACTGCAAGTCGTCTCAATCTTATTTTTAATAAGAAACTTCTTTTTACAATAGTTCTGTACTGGTGCAGTCTTATACCAGTACACAGGCTTCTACCTGCAGAATGCTACAACCTTCTCTCATTCTCCAGACTCTCCTAGAAGGGAGCTACAACCCCCTTAGCTCTTGTACTAGCTGATCCATTTACTAGTACGTATGTGCCGACCTACTGAAATGCTCCAACCTTTACTCATTTTCCAACTGCTACTGGAAGGGAGCTACCAACCCCTTAGCTCTTGTACTCGCTGATGTACTAGTACGTAGGTGCCGACCTACAGAAGGCTACAACCTTCTCTTTCTTCCTCCAGGTACCACGTTTAATACATTTTCAAACTAGATACTTATGAAGCACAATACCATAATCTGAAGTCCATGTTTCATCCAATTTTCATACTGGACCCATCAATATCATTGAAGCACACAATCAATCAACACTAGCATCATCAATCTCTGAATCACCAAATACTGAATCACTGAAACTCTGTCAACAAAATGTAGTGACCAGAACAGAGAGTAGAACACTGAACTCTGCAACAATATTCAGAACCAACTGTATCATCAAAAATCATGCATCATAGTGCATATGCTACTTGGAAGTGACAAACCAGCATGTATACGCAACTTCACCAAAACGAACCAGCGTATATGTCATTAATTACTTACTTATAACTTCGTTGCACTTCCTAACTTCTGACATACCTAGATCATTTCATATACAAGGATAATACATATGTTAGCAACTAGATCTAGTCCAACAGATCACATAAAGATAAGTCATTATGATCCTGATCTATTATAGATCTCATCCATCAACACTGAAGCTAAACACAATCAATCAATCTCAATATGTAGAATACTGACACCAGTAAACAGTCATCAACAACTAGAAGCACTTGTAACTTCAAGATCATAGCTCATATGGTATACACTACTTAGATGTATCTAACCTGTGTATGTATGCGCTTCTATCATAATCACCCAGCGTATACATCTGTAAATATTCATTCATCAGTTGCAGCTATTTCAAACTAAAGTTATACCCAGCTCAGAACATTACATGTGTCAGTATACAGATCTAGAATAAACATGATCAAACCATATAGAGTTGATTCATTCCAAGCCATTAGATTTCGATCTATCCTTAGATCATGTTCTCCATCTACCGCTGAGATTCCTCCTTAGCTCAGATCAAGAAAAGCATCATGAACCCATAACCTGCATACTAGATCTCATACTTCATCAGATATTCAAGACTTTCTCAATACCTTTGCCTAATGATATTCTTCTCCTTTTATAGTCTTAGGCCTTACTCAATACCGTGGTCCAAAACCATTGAGAACCAATACTAGGGACCCAATACCTGGGTTCAACACTTCGGACGCAATACCAAGGACCAAAACCATAGGTCTAAATACCACGGACCCAAAATAATCTTTTCCACATGTACGCGCTCTTCCGTGCATGAAAGTGCATGCATATGCATACGCGACTTTTGATCAAAAATCCCGTGTGTATATGCATCTTTGTATAACTTGCGTGTATACCCTACTTGGTATATAGCGAACCTACGTATATATGCAACCTGGTACATAGTGAACTTGCGTATAACCTAGTATGTATGCGACTTGGTATATAGTGAACCTACATATACACTCTTCTTTCTTCATTCTTTGTGGTCTGATCATCAACTCTTTGCTACTGACCTGCTGCACCATGATCTGTCATCTATGTGAGTTGCCATCAAGGACAAAACTTGTATCGTAATGCCAACACATTCTTGACCATCCATTTCCTTTAATAAAAATGCATTATGTCCTCGATAGGCTGAGATTGTATAAATTCCTTTCCACATATTGTCAAACTTACCATGTTTCCCTTTTTCTTCATTTCGTGCATCCCATTGCAACACTACATCTTCTAGCTCAAACATTTTGCCTTAGTTTTGCAGTCATAATTTTTTTTTATCTTCTCTTGTGGCCGGAAAGTGTTTTGAGAAACCTCTTCCCTTGATTGTTGAAGGTGAATCATTTGATTGATCTGGCGCTAAATATCATCTTCTTCACTGTTGGTCTCTTGTAATAATTTCATAACCAAGACTGCAAGGGATGTAGGAAACACTGTATCAGTACCATAAACCAATTCAAAAGGCGACATACCTATTGATTTCTTGCTGCTCACTCTGTTGGCCTACAAAGCATTTACAAATTTTCGATGCCAATTCTTTTTGTTTACCTCCAACATCTTCTTAATAATGTTTACCGAGGATTTATTTGAAGACTCAGCTAGTCCATTGCCCTGTGAATAGTATGCCATGGAATGACCCAATGTGATGTGATGTTTGTTGCAAACTCAACCATTTTCTTCAACTTAAAAGCTATTGCATTATCTGTAATAATCTTATGAGGGCAACCAAAACGAGACAAGATATTGGACTCTAAAAACTGAATAATTACCATGTTTATAGCTTGCCTTGTTGGAATGGCTTCAATCCATTTGGTGAAGTAATCGGTAGCTGTCAAAATCCATATATGCTATGCTGATGATGTAGGATGAATTTCTCCTATGAAATCAAGCCCCCATTTCTAGAAAGGTGCATTGACTACAACTAGCTTCAAAGGAAGAGGAAGAAACCTCCTTTTTCCCTGAAAAAATTGACATGCATGGCAACTCATGACTGTTTTATATAAATCTGAAAACAAAGATGGCCAATAATACCCTGCTCTCAAGATTTTATTAGCTATTGTTTTCCAAAACAAGTGACCCCCACGATCTCCTCTATGAAAGTCATTCATTACTTGCCGAGATTCATTTTCAACCAAACAATTAAGAAGAACCCCTCCCACATATTTCCAATAGAGAGCATTGTCTAAAATGCAGAAATTTGCAGACTTCAGTTTTAGTGATCTACCTTTACTTTTCGACATTCCAGAAGGAGGAGAAAGATGTTGAAGAACATATACTATATCGAAATACCAAGGTGAGTTTAGAAACATCTCTGATACCTGAATGAGTGTGCCAACTTCTTTGTCATATGACATTACTGCAATAAGATTTATGTCTAGAGCATGAAGATTCGACTTAGCCATGTGTTTTTCCAAGCCTTGACCTTTGATTAGTTTCGTAGGCTTGATCTCAATATCATACTCTAACATTGTTTTTATCCACTTACCTCTTCTTCCTTCTGGATCAGTTTGCATGAGGACATATTTGACAGCAGTGTTGGGAACATATGCTATGGTATGTGAATGCAAAATGTAAACTCGAAAATCCTTCAATGCCTTTATAAGAGCCAAAGCTTGTTTCTGAATGATGTTATAGCATAGAGCAACATCTCTGATAGTCCGACTGAAAATTGCAATGGGCTGCTCCACTTGATCCTTCTTTTGCATCAACACTGGAACCAAAATGTAATAAAATCATTAGTATAATCGGGACTGATCAAAACAGGGGCTATGGTCAAAGCAAGTTTTACCAGGCTGAAAGATTTCATGACATCCTCGATCAATTTCACAGTGCCATCCTTCTTCAACATATTACTTAACTCACGAAAATTCTTAGCCAAATTTGGGATAAATCTGTGTAAGAAGTTCATCTTACTATTCAAGGCTTGGATCTCCTTTTTGTTGCGCGAAACGTCTATTTGCTGAATTGCCTCCACCCTAGAAGGATCAATGCGAATACAATCTTTGGAAATTATATGAACAAGGAGTTTACCTTCCTCCATGGCAAAAAGACTCTTCTTTGGATTTAAAGAAATCATGAACTCCTTGCATTTCTCAAAAACAATCCTTAGGTGGTGTAAATGCTCATCATTAGAACTAGAAAATATTGTCAAGTCATCTAAGTAAACCACTAAGAAAACATCCTTCTCATTAGTGAAAGCTATATCCATAGCCCACTGAAAAGTGGCCCTGACATTATTCAGCCCAAATGGCATCTTCGCATACTGAAAATGTCCCCCATGGTGTTGTGAAGGCAGTTTTGTCTTGGTCTTTTTCGTGCACCAAAATCTGATTGTAACTTGAGTAGCCATCTAGTAGTGACATCTGTGATGCTCCAACTACTCTTTGCAGAATGTGGTCCATCTTAGGAAGAGGATAATTGTCTTTCATGTATATATTATTTAGGTTCCAGAAATCAATGCACAACCTTATATCCCTGGTATTTTTTCATATTGGGACCAAATTTGAAACCCAATCAGAGAATCTAACTAGAACTATGATACCAGCTATAAACAATATATTTACCTCTTTCTCGATGGATGGAAGCAACTTTGGGTTGATCCTGTTATAGACATATTTGGGCACTACGACCCCAATCATACATGTCCATAAACCAAAGGCTTCTGAGTCCCTAAAAGTGTTGTTTCATACCCTATAGGAACAAGGTCAGCTGATTACATCACCTCCTAGAAGTTCTCCATAGAAAACTACTCAGAACTGGTCAAAACTGGACCATACAGACTGCTCAGTGCAAAGGGTGTGATGCATCTCACTTGCCACATGCAAAAAGTGCGATGCATACTGAAAAGCCCTTCTGTAGGGTGTGATGGGCGAGATTAGACAAATGGCAGAGACAGTTTGTAAGGTGGATGATCATGGAATCTTCCAGAAACTTCTCTTGTGACACTTGCCTCTCTGAATTCACCCAGGGATGAGTAAGAGATCATGAATATCCAAGTGGAATCAAGAACTATCAGAGAGCGGACACTAATCAAAATCCCAGAAGCTGACTCACCTCCCTGCAAACATCTATATATGGATCCCTCATCCCAGAGATCCAAAGGCTAGAATCTTGCATTTTGTAAGGAAGTGTTGTTGGTTTCTTGGTGGAATATCATAGTGTTGGGTGATCTAAGCTTTTCATGGGGTGAAGAAGGGCTTTCATGCTGGGAGGATGACATTGGGTCAAATCAATGGGTTGTAATCCTCTCTTCTACTCTTTCTATCAATAAATCTATTTAAGTTTTCCTCCACATTCTTGTATGTTTGATGATATATGCATTTGTGCGGTCAATATATATCTGGTCCTATATTGTTTATGATTGTAGATCTTTATACTTTGAAGGTATTATGCTGCTTTGACTTTACATATGCCCTTTGAAACGGGGTAAGCAAGGAAGGAGCGACAAAGATCTATCAAAGGGGAGAAGAAAAAAGCAAGGAGCCAAGCGAAGACTAAGGTTGGTACTCTCTGCTTCTCTCCCATCTACTTCTCATAAAGGAAAAAGAAAGTAACTTTAGTTTGTTTGTTTCTAAGATAGCTACCCGTCTTAGTGGGACTAGCAGCTCTGAATGGACACTAGATTTCCCGATAACAAAATGGTGACTCTGCTGGGGAGCGAATAGCTTGTTTGCTTGTCTATATTTGTTTGCTTTATAAACTACATACGGAGCTTGAAGTGAAGCTAGATAGCCTTCAAACTGCATTTGCTATGCAAGTGCAAAGTAGATCAATGCTGCTTCAGTCCATCTTCGGGTTGGGTTTATAAACTGAACAATTGATTTGCAAATATCCTAATTTCCCTAGTGGTGGCTCAAGTAACCTCATTAGATCAGCCCCTATGATTTTCATTTACTAACTATCATTAGCTCGACCTAAATCCCTGAACTAAGCTGCAAACTGTGACCAAAAACCAAGTTGAAGTCTTTTCCCTGGACCATCGTACCTTCTCCTCTTGGCAATTTGGATGCATCGCACCTCCCATGTGCAGTAGGTGAGATGCGTCCCTGTTTCCCTGTGTTACAGGTGCGATTATTAGATAAGACTGTTTCTACCTCCAGATTTTGGTTTTTTCTTCGCTTTCTTCAGCTTTATTTAGGAGTTTTGTTGTCTGTGATCAGTATACCACTGTGGAAACTCCCTTCCTTAGCATTATTCGGTCTCCCTTGTACAAATAATTGTGAATGTTTTTATGTATTGTTCGCCATTTACAGTTCTTTTTTACAAAGAAGTAGCTTAATCGAACTGTCGTCTTTTGATTTGGAAGTGTCGTTTTCAGTCAAAGAAAAGAATCCTACTATTCTTGATGGTCGATTACATTGTTACTCTTATATTTGATTTGAATTAATGGTTTTTCAAGTGTCAAAAGCAGTTTTCAATTCAAAATCGCAAAGTGTCGTCATTGTCTCCCTTTCGTCTTTTGAAGAGAAAATTGTTAGTATTGTCACTTTGAAAAGATAATTCAAATTTGTACTCAACATGCTTTTTGTCATTCACACATTAAGAAAGTGGAAAAAAAATACATGCATGTGCATTTGCATCTAGACTGCTTGTTGATTTTTATTTAGGACAATGCATCTAGTGTGTGTTCTCTGCTCTATGTTGAAAGAATCTCGCTTCTCTTTCCTTAGTAGCTAGGATTTTCATTGCAAAAAGAAGAATAAACAACTATTTATCATCTTAGATTGTATTTTAGGAATTGTATATCTACATCACGCTGTGAACCTTAAAGGCAAACTTCTTAAGAAATATCAACTGTAAAATAAATTCAATGAACATAAAAACACTTTGGAACCTAACGCACAACATTTAGAATTCTAGGCTAGAGACGTATTCCAGCGTCGTAAAGCCTGGTAACTATCGCTTTCATCATAGGTTAGGTGATTCCTCCTCTTTGAGACGACAAGTGCCAGTACGGACTTGTGCTCCCACGTACCGTCGAGTATATATTGGGAGACCACAATAGGCTATATCCTTTATCCTTAGGAAGCCGTGTCTGTCGCCCTATCAATCGCAATGCACTGAACACAGCATTCGGGAAGATTGACTGTCGTACCGTAAAAAGTGTTCTGCAGTTTTGCGATTGGTTTGGTAATCCCTCTGTCTAGATTTCCAGAGTAGTCTCTTTCGTTCCTTTTCAGACTCCTTAAAGGAAAAGGTCCATCTAAGCACTTGTCACTTCAAGCTCATTAAAAATAGAAGGCGACTAAATTCATCTGTTGCTTTTTCTCAACTCTTAAAAAGTGAAAAAGCGAGTTGTGTCAAAGCGTCTAAAATTCATTTAATTCGGAATCACTTTTTCCCCTTTATTTTGAGTTGATCGAGTAATCTGCAATCGTGGAAGTAAGTCAAACGAAACCCCATCATTCGTGGAGATTAACGAGTCAACCGTCTTTGACTCTAGAAACGAAACTTTTTGGGCCAAAGCGAACTCGTTTAACCGGATCAAATTCCCTTGGTTTTCTTGGAACTTGTGTTCCAACATCCTCAGGGACTCCAGTTACTCCAACCATTTCTGGTATCCCTGCCTTTACAAAAGAAGTTCCGCAACCACAAGAGGACATTAGAACTGATCCTAGTGTAACGGTAAACACTTCTATTCCAGAATCGGCTCCATCTACAGTTGATTCGAAAGGTGTTATTCCTACATTTGTCGTTGCAGAGTCTATACCTTCTTTGACACCAAAAATATTTTACGGACCTGACGGTCTACCTCTCCCACCTGGATTGATTGCTATAGAAGAGATTGTGGAGGATCTTCGATCTAGTACTCCATCACATTTTGGAGCTGGGATCACCCTATATCCTTCTTCATCAGAAGTTAGTTTCCCTTCATCGCCAATTCTTGTAGAATCGCTAGGAAATCTTTTGGATATACTAGATATGTCTGAACAACCGTCGACATCCAGGACTATGTCATCTGACGCAGCAGCGGCGGAACCTCCTGCTGCTACTCCAATGATGTTCACTGGCATACAATCTATCCCAACTAGCTCTCAATTGCTAGATGGAGTCCATCCAGGGACTGTTTCGACAGTATGGTATGTTCCCGTTTATTCGTCTGGAATAATATCTGGAATCTCTTATGTTGAGTCTCAGCAAATTGATCCTTCGCAACAGTATCAATTTGGGCAACCCAGTCCCCAAAGGCCAATATTTCCTTTGAACACTAGATTGCCGCTGTATGGTGGGTAGTATGCCCTTTCATTGTTTCCTTCGGGAGAACAACCATATGAGAGTTCACAACAGAATTCGGTTATGCTGGAATTACATCCAGCGGTTGGTGCCAATACTGCCTCAACAATCAAGAGTTGTATATTCAATGCAATAATGTCTATCTGTGTCGAATATCCCCACTACACTAGCTATTGTGACGGTGTCGCAAGTACAAGCGTTGCCTGTTGTATGTCAACCTAAAGTTTATCAGGTTGTAATACAACAGCCTCTTGTCTCCACGACGCAGCCACAATCACCGATTAGTGGCTCCCTAACCGGAATGACCCAGGTTCAAACGGGTACTATTCCCCTCATCTTGGTCAAATAGCCAGTATTGGACAACAACAAATGGCTTCACAACCATGGCTGGTACAATATCAACAACCGCAATTCCAACAAGCTTACCGAGGACCTGAGCAACAAAGCTTTGCGGGTAATGGGCGGTCGTTTATTTAAAACGGTCAACATCAATCATATCATAATGGTTATGCCCATCAACCTTACCAAAGTTATATTCATCAAATACATTATGCTGGTATGAAAAGACCCACTGCTCAGGCAATTCCATCTTATCCTAGGTATGCTTCGCCAAACCTGAATCAAAAGTTGCCCTTCGTGGCGACTTTAGAGTTACCAGATCTAAATCGACTAACAAATGATCCAATTTCTTATGCCCCTTGGTGGTCGGTGATTCCTCATAAACTTCCGTCAGATATTCCTAAATTTAATGGAAATCCGGGTGAAGACCCGTCGAATCATGTGATGATCTTTCATCTGTGGTGTTCATCCAACACTCTTAATGATGATTCGATTAGGCCTCGCCTTTTTCAGCGAACGTTAACTGGTCCGGTAGCAACATGGTACATCAAATTGCCTAGAGCTTCATTCGATAACTTCAACACCCTTGACACCACCTTTTTAACCCATTTTCAGTTACCAATTAGGTACGAAATAGGAACGAAGCTTCTTACCAATTTCAAGCAGGCTACAACCACTCACATATCTGATCATATCCATGAGTGGTGACGTCGTCGCAGAATGGTAAAAACATATGTTCGTGATCAGCTACTAGCTGAATGGTTTATTAAGTCATTGTTACCTTTTATCACAAAAGATGTGGCAAAGGGAGGGGTCTTCACTGAAGAGCAAGTTATTGCTCATGTGCAATATCTAGACTTGATCTATACTCAGTCTGGCACGCTCTATGACAAAATCCCTGATGCTCCTAGACTGTAGTTTTCCGTTCCTCCTCCTCTTAAATCAAACAAAGACTCTCATGCTGGCGATGGTGTGATAGGTACGACTAGCACGAAAACCGTAAAGGCTGCATCAAAGAAAGCTCGTACGGTTTCTAGTTAAAATTAAAATGAGGAACTTCTCGCCTCGAAGGTAAATGTCGTGTCGACTGACAAAGGCAAAGGACCGAAGCAACCAGGAGGCAAGAAGAAAAAGAAAGGGAAAAAGAAGAAACAGGAGGAGTCGTCTCCTGAAAAATCTTCTGCAAACCCTTTTGGAGAAAGGAAACCAAGTCATCCATGCTTTATATGCGATGAAGATCATTGGATGAAAGACTGTCCACATAAAGCTGAGCTTAGAAAATTCTTCAAGAGTTCAAAAAACTCAGTGCTATTGACTGATCTGTTTCCAAACCCAGGAACCAATCTGGTTGCTAGTGACAATGCTTCGCCATCCCAAGTGCTTATGCTATCCATTTCGAAACAACAAAATGATGCTTTGATATCAACAAGGAATAAATATTACAGGAATCCACAGTTGTTGAACAACAAGGCTAATGATCAACCTAGTAGTTCGACAACAACTTCGACCGAAGTTGTGCCACCCATCATTCCTGAGTTAACGATAAAGCCACCAAAGGGAGTAGTGCACAAATCGACATTTAATCCTTGTGCCAAAGAAGCACAGAGTTATAATATAGTAGAGGACGTGGCCTAATTGCCGTCCGCTATGTCAACACTTGAGGTACTGCAAAATTTCCCTTCCTAGAAGCAAGCTCTATTATTAGCAATAGGTGGGATTGACCCAGCGGATTCCAATCTTGTGGTCTTTAATCATAAAGGATATGACCCTCAGTTACCAGCTCAACTCGCTTTCCTGATTCAAGTGAAAGCCCTCAACAAAACTGTTCGTCGAACGATTATTGATGAGGGGGCATCTACATGTATTATGTCAATGAGTTGCTGGAAAACTTTGGGCTCACCACCCTTGTCATGATCTTCAATGACGTTAAAAGCATTTGATGGACAAACATACACTCCATACGGGATTTTAAGTAACTTGCAAGTCGAATTGGGGGGCAAAATAGTAGAAATTGATGTTGAAGTTATCAACGGAAACCTCGATTACAACATCCTACTGGGAAGGCCCTAGATATATGCTATGGCTGCTATTGTGTCGACATACTTCAGAAATATTGCATGTCCTTTTCAAGGAGGGATTACAATCGTCGACCAACAAACATTTCTCCCCAACAGTTCACAAGTTACGGGAAGCATTCCGATGATCCACAAAAGCTCTCAATTGCTTCAAAATGTCAGAGTAGGCCTGCTAAAAGACCCTACATTGATGGGTACTTTTGCCCTACTTCCTCCAAACAATCTGGCGGAAGTGGCCATGGTGGGAACCTGTAATATGGTGTCTTCTATTCAGAAGATGTCTGAACACGATATTATCATGGATCATAAACAGGTATTTCCTCCAAGCCCAATAGAAATATTGTAGCAATCAATGTTTTCGGCATGGGAGACAAACCCAAATCAACGCTAATCGAGCGTATGGATAGATAGGTCTAAGGAATATGGTACCTATTCAGATCCTTGGTCACATGTACATTCTACAGATGAAGGAATTGTTCAGTCAATGATGATTAACGGGGCACCATGGGAAGATTACCACCATCGTTCCCATCTTCCAGATTACAAAGAAGATTGTTCCAGCGACCTTGATCATCCTTAAGTTTTTTATTTTCTATCAAACACTGTAAATACGGTGGATTCCGAGGATAGTTCTTTTCATGTGTCAACCTCATTAAAAAATGAAACAACTCCCTTTCCAATTCGAGTCTTTCAAAGATCTCGAAGGTAAACCTTCATTCCAAGAACCGTGTTGAATGCAATGAAGCTTGAGGGGCATGCACCTTGATTTGCGTCATTATGCTGGGGGCATGCGAACTTATAACAAGCATAGTTTTTCATTTTAAGCTTGTGTAAACGTGAAACCAAAAACGAGTAATGTTTCTGCAAAGTTCAAGGTCATTAAAAAATAAACCTAGCAACAAGCAGTTTTACGCAAAGTTCAAGCTCGTTAAAAATTAAACCTAAGAAATGAGCATAGGTTCCACCAGAGTTTAAGCTCATTGAAAAATGAACCAACCTCTAGTAAATAACCATTGTGAATGCATTATCATCACCTTTTGAGCCTTGGTCGTGTTCTTACCATCACCTCCACTCTGTTTTAGCCGATCATATGCCTCCATTTGATTGTTTACCCTTTTGAGGAACAGCTGTGACAAGTGATTCTGTTAGCCATCCTCTTAACACTGCTATGATTGGAAAATTCCAAACCTTATGTGAAACCAGTTGCTACATGAAAATATCACTCGTTCCTCAGAAAACGAGCCTCCTTTAAGCTCTTTTCATCTGACTCATAAAATATGAAAAGATTGTCGAGCAATTGGCCTCTCCAACTTGTTAAAACGATCAGAAGTGTTATCCCTCCTCTAGATTTTAATCTTTTTGGACCTGAGGGATCATTACACAAAAATATTGAGCGCTTGTCTTGTTTGGCTCGTTAAAACTATCGAAAATTCATCCCTTTTGTATTATTTTATACTTTTTCAGACTTAAGGATTCTATGACGAAAAAGATTACTGAGTTTCCTTTCGTCCCTTTTCAGACTCTCTAAAATTGAAAAAGGATTGATTTATCTTGTTGTTAAACTCATTAAAACAATAGCGACAAATTGTCCCTGTAGACAGAACGAGTTCATGTCGCTAGGCTCGTTAAAAACATAGCGACGGTTTTGCCGAAGGGAAAATTATTGAACAAGCATATGTTATCCTCCTCAAGCTTGACAAAAATAAAGAGGTACTGGTCAGCAATACGAGGGAAATTTGGAAGAAACTTGAAGAGAACTTTATTGGTAGCAAGTCGCTCTTGAACATGACACTTTCACTCCATCACCATGATTGAGTCGGGTTGGGTTATTCCGTTCACCGGTCATATTACCATTGGTCCACCATACCATCCATTCTTGGGGTTAATGCTACCAATCCACTTCAGTGTCGCCGATTTTTTCAAGAGAAGTCACTCAGAGAATTCACCAACCCATCTTGTGTCTCATCCACTGCAATACCTTCACCCTTCATTCTTTCATGATCGCCACCCTGAACCCTGTATCATCAGATCGTTTTCACCTCCAAAAAATTGTTTTCTCCCTTCCGTGTCATAGATGTGGGATTCATTAAGGCCCTCCTATGATGGGTCACTTCTTGTCGACGACAGCTCATTATCCAAGAAGTTGACCTAGGAACAACCCTTTCAGTACTTTGAAGCTTGCATGCCTTAAGGGCAAGTTTCTCACTTCCGGCGATAGGTTTTACATCAATGGCCTTCGACGCGAAAGATTTGTGTGGTGTTCGACACCAAGTCCTTTTTACACCACGTGAATTGTTACTGTTGTACCTTGAGTGTCTCATCATATCGTGTTCCTCTCGCACCTGTTATAACAACTTACATCATTGGCTGGTAATCAGGCGATGTCTTTCCATGTTCGACTCCAGAACATCTTTTCACATGGATCGACTTGTACTTCGGGTGAAGATTGAACGAGTTTGAAGACCCCAGATCTAGTTTCGTCCATCCGGGTTGTAATATATTCGGGAAAATAAAGACATTGAATGTACATCATTGCTGAACAGATGATCATCCAGATCAAAGGATGATGGCTCTATCAGAATCATTAGTCTACCACACAGACGGTTGTCTATCCTATGTACATGAAAATGAATTTATAAAGTTGAGCATGGGAATGCCCGCCTCAGCTAGATCATGAAAATATTATGAAGATAATGTATTGTATATCTTATTATAGGTCACCTTCCAGTTCGAAAAACCTTGGATCCTCAAAAAGATCTACGACCTCATGCTTTAGGGGGCAACTGCTATAGACATATTTGGGCACTGAAACCGCAATAATATATGTCCATAAACCAAGGGCTTCTGAGTCCCTAAAAGTGTTGTTTCATACCCTAAAGGAACAAGGTCAGCTGATTACATCATCTCCCAGAAGTTCTCCACGGAAAACTGGTCAAAACTGGACCATACAGATTGCTCAGTGCTGAGGGTGCGATGAATCTCACTTTCCAGATGCAAAAAGTGCGATGCATACTAAAAATCCCTTCCGTAGGGTGTGATGGACAAGAGTAGACAAATGGCAGAGACAGTTTGCAAGGTGGATGATCATGGAATCTTCCAGAAACTTCTCCTGTGACACTTGCCTTTCTAAATTCACCCAGGGATGAGTAAGAGATCATGAATCTCCAAGTGGAATCAAGAACTATCAAAGAGAGGACACTAATCAAAATCCTAGAAGCTGACTCACCCCCTGCAAACATCTATATATGGATCCCTCATCCCAAAGATCAAAGGCTGGAATCTTATATTTTGTAAGGAAGCGTTGTTGGTTTCTTGGTGGAATATCATAGTGTTGGGTGATCTAAGCTTTTCATGAGGTGAAGAAGGGATTTCATGCTAGGAGGATGATGCTGGGTTAGATCAATGGGTTGTAATCCTCTCTTCTACTCTTTCTATCAATAAAGCTATTTAAGTTTTCCTCCACATTCTTGTATGTTTGATGATATATGCATTTGTGTGGTCAATATAATCTGGTCCTATATTGTTTATGATTGTAGATCTTTGTACTTTGAAGGTATTATGTTGCTTTGACTTTACAAGTGCTCTTTGAAACGGGGTAAGCAAGGAAGGAGTGGCAAAGATCTGTCAAATGGGAGAAGAAACAAGCAAGGAGCCAAGCGAAGACTGAGGTTGGTACTCTTTGCTTCTCTCCCATCTAATTCTCATAAAGGAAAATGAAAGTAACTTTAGTTTGTTTGTTTCTAAGATAGCTACCCGTCTTAGTGGGACTAGTAGCTCTGAATGGACACTAGATTTCCCGATAACAGCTTTGATGTAGGAGCTGCCCTGACACTAACTCAATCGAAAATTCTACTTCCTTGTGAGGTGGCAACTCTGTAATGTCCTCAGGAAATACATCCTGAAACTGTTGCAAAACTGGGTATCTTCTCAACACATTTGTGTCCTCAACCTCCTTGCCCTTATCACTAGAAATGTGTACTACAAATAACATACACCATTTCGTGCGACTATGATTTGCTTGCATAGTTGTCACCATCCTAACTCATGTGGCTTTCCTCTTACCCTACAAGACTCTTGGTTCTCCATTATCATCAACACACTCAATAGCTTTGTCATAACAATCTACCTTGGTTATGAAGATACAACCAATCCATGCCCAACAACATATTGTATGATCCCAACGATAATACATTCATTGTGTTGCAATAGGCATACCATTTAAATCAAATGCACAAGCTCTTACACAATGATGAACTCGCTTCTTTGTACTTCTAGCCAACTGCACTAACCAAGACCTTGCATGCAATTCTTTACTGAAACCACACTTATCCACCAAGTCAGGACTAACATAGTTATAATTAGATCTAGGGTCAATCAAAATAGAAAGAACTTTATCACAAATTTTATCGTCCATCTCAATGATAGATGCCTGGTGTTCTCCCTGTTTTTTGTCCATTATTGCATAGATACGAGGAATGCTCTGCCCAACATCCCCAATAGTCTATGCCTCTTGTGCATTGTATATCTGAGGCCTACCACGATGATTCTATGGACAATATCTCTTAAGGTGTTCTTTTCCACATGTCCAACACTCCAACCGACTAATAACAACACCTTTATATTGTTGTTGCGACTCATGTCCCTATCTAGTTGCATTAAATCTCTTTTGCGGTGCCACATTCTCTTTTTCATCTGCATGATGAGGCCTTGTTCTCTTAGACTGCCATTTACCTTTATCTTTGTCTTTTCCCTTCCATCCTTGCTGAGATTCATTCTTACGCTTTTATTGTTCATAACAATGCTTCAATTTCTTAATAACTTCCTCAAGTGACTGAGGCTCATCATACTCAATCTGATCTCTAAATGTTAATGGAAAACCACTGAAAAATCATTGAACTTTAGCCTTCTCATCAGTAAGACATGGTGCATACCTCAATAGCTCCAGAAACTTGGTTGTGTACTCTTCATATGTCATTGATCCCATCTTTAGCTCATAGACTTCCTTGGCCTTACTGTCATAGTACCTCTCTGATAAGTACTTCTTCCTGAAAATATTCTTGAACTCCCACAACTCAAGTCATATGTCTTGATGTCTCTGGCACACTTAAAATCTTCCCACCATATGTTTGCTTTACCTTTCAAGCTAAATATAGCTCTTATGGCTTTTATGTTATCTATGTACTCATGCAACTCAAAGAATTTGTTCATTCCAAGTATCCAAGCCCCTCCATCCTCTGACTTCTTCACATCTCCATCAAAATTAAGTGGCTTCACTTCTTAAATTCATCTGGAAAGTATCCCCTATCATTGCTCCTGTAAGGATGACAACAATGAAAACCATGATGTCTATCAGAACCATAACTAGAATATTACCTGTGCTCATCACCCCTTCTATCTGGAGTGTCCAACAACGTGCCATCTCTCACCGTATCGGATCTATCTGAACTATGTCTACCAGGAGACCTACTACCATATGCCCCATTAGTTATATCCTCACATCCATGGTTGATCCAAAGCGGCCCTTGTCTTTGCAACTTTGACAAACTTTGAAGGAGTATAGCATTAACCTCTGCTTGTTTCTCTTATGCCTGTATGTTAGGCCCCTATACTACTAATGTAACCCCTTATTGTTATTATTACAACCCCCTTATTATATTTTTGTACCCATGTAGTTCCCATATTGTTACTATTGTGCCCCATAGAAGCCCACTATTGTTATTATTGTGCCCTTACATTATTATTGTTATGTCGACTCTAATTATATTATGACCCCTTACACTCCTATATATAGAAAGGAGGTAATGTCATTTGAATCATCGAATAATTGTTCATTTGCGTAATATAAAGGAGGTTGCCCCCCTTAAAGAGGCTAAATTCTAAGGCGTTGATCTATCTTTTCTATCTTTTTGTGAGTTGGTTTCATAACATTTGGTATCAGAGCTTTGGATTCTAGGGTTTGGTTGCTCCAAACAGGTCATCGTGGTATTTTCACTATAACTTTTTCTGCAACGTTTCAGATGCTTAAAAAAAACTCATTTGAACTGAAATCGTTCTGAAATTCGGGTCCGAATTTCAAATCTTTTTGCGCTATATTTACGGAGATATGATCTAAGGAAGTTTGCCTTTTTGCAGACTCCCGAATTACATTCCAAACAGGTGACGTGGGGAAAATAGTCATAACTTTTGTTTTCAGCATCAGATTGGAATTTCGTAAGAAACTATAGAAAGCGGGTGGACTATAATTTCCTGTGGATATTTTTCAGATCCTACGGTCAAAAAATTAACACGTGGCACTTCATACAATTTCACTCTTCTGAAAAGGTATATAATCAGGTCATCTTGGGAGATTGTGCATAATCCTTTCTTGGATAATCTAAATTCGATCAGGCTGGTGGCATTGAAAATAGGATGCAAAGGGCTACTGCAGGTCGCAATTTCAGAACTGGAAGAACATAAATTACAGAGTTATAGTCGTTTCAAGAACGAGCTCCTAAAATCAAGAAAAGGCGATATGAGGAAGTTTGATGGCAAGGATCCGGTAAATTGGATACTTCAGATGGAGCAATATTTTGATCTACATGGTGTACCACTGTGACAAAAGGTATGTATTGCATCTTCATATTTAGAACTGGATCAATTTTTATGGTATAAAGGGCTTTGTTCTTGTAAACAACTTGTTACATGGTCAATTTTCATGGAGGAAATGATAGCACATTATGAGGATACAAAGAGCAACACCTTCTTTAGAGCAACGCCCCAACAATTGGAAAGAAAAAAAGGGCTTTGTTACAAAGTTGAAAGTAAAATTATGGCAACAAGGAAGTCTACCCCTCACAACTATAATAATGGAAGTGTTGTTTCTCCTATCCTTCCACAACCTACAAGGGTTACACCACAATAATTGGAAGAAAAAAGAAAAAAAGGGCTTTGTTACAATTGTGATAGCAAATGCACTAAAGGTCATAAGTGTGCTAAGAAGAAATTATTTTACATAGAGTATGAAGAGGAGGAAGAAAAGGATCAAGAAACATCAAAAGAAGAGGATATGCACCAGGACCAAACACCAAAGAAAGAAGAAATGAATTTGACCATATCTTGTAAAGCATTGGAAGAAATTACCACTCCCCAAACTCTCAAGATAGAAGGACGTATCAAGAAGAAGAAGGTTCAAATAGTGAAATATCAAGAAGAAAAGTATCAAGAAACATAAAAAGAAAAGGATACTCACGAGGAACCACCCCCAGAGAAAGAATAAATGAATCCGAACATATCTTGTAATGCATTCGTCGGAATTACCACTCCTCAAATGGTAAAGATAGAAGGACATATCAAGAAGAAAAAGGTAATAGTGTTAATTAATTCAGGTAGTACCCATAATTTTATTAATTGTAAGATAGCCAAGGACTTGAATTGCTTCCTAGATCCAGCACCAGAGTGTCAAGTGACGGTTCTAAGTGGAGGAACCATAAATTGCTCCAGAAAGTGCCATAAGATCAAGCTATCCATGGGAGAATATGTATTGAATAGCCCAATGTTTTTCGTTCCAATGGGTGGTGTTGATGTTGTACTAGGAGTCCAATGGCTACATTCCTTGGGCACAATAGCTTTTAATTTTCAAGAACTTTTTATGAAATTTTCTTCAGAAGGAAAGGAAGTGGAATTAAGGGGTATCACCAGGAAACCAGGAAAGATAATCAACTCTGACAGAATGACAAAGCTTCTAAAGAAAGAATAATGAGGCGTAATTGCACAATTATGTTCGCTAACTATTCACACATCGAAATCATGTATTTCTCTAGATCTCCAAAAATTCGTGGACAATCATTCCAAGGTATTTGAGACTCCAAAGGTCTCCCACGTATTCGTGATAATGATCATGCTATTCATTTTATTCCAGGATGTGTTCCTCCAAACGTCAAGCCTTATAGATATCCATATGTGAAGCAGGGTGGGAACTCATTCAAAAGTTGCCAAACATCCCAGTTCCAACAATATTACCATAACTTGAAGAGGAAGGAAAAATCACATTGGAACCTGGAGCAGTCACAGAAACAAGAACCCGAAAGCTACGAAATCGATCAATTTCAGAGTATCTCATCAAGTGGAAGAACTTACCTGCTAAAGATTCCACATGGGAGGACAAGAATTTTATACATAAGCATCAAGAAATACTCAAGCGTTGAGGACAACACTTTTTGAAGGAGAGGGGCATGTTAGGCCCCTATACTACTAGTGTAACCCCTTATTGTTATTAGTACAACCCCCTTATTATATTGTTGTACCCATTAGTCCCCATATTGTTACTATTGTGCCACATAGAAGCCCACTATTATTATTATTGTGCCCTTACATTATTATTGTTATGTCGACCCTAATTATATTATGACCCCTTAGACTCCTATATATAGAAAGGAGGTAATGTCATTTGAATCATCGAAGAATTTTTCATTTGTGTAATGTAAAGGAGGTTGTCCCCTTGAAGAGGCTGAATTCTAATGTGTTGATCTATCTTTTCTATCTTGTTGTGAGTTGGTTTCATAACACTGTATGATCCGATCATTATCTGCTTTACAACTCCTTATCTCTTCCTTCAATATTCTTAGTGTATCCAGCCAAATCAGAAGAGTGCTCCACACCATGCTTCACATCTGATGCATAGGGAGATTTTATGTATTCTACCACCTTGCTATCCATTCAGTCTCTTTCTTGTAATGCATAAGCAATGCCAAATCAACTACACATACGTATAAACACATGTAGTTGAGCATAAGCGATCAATCCTTGTAATCAACCTACAAGATTGATACAAGTAATCAAACCTACAAGAATGCAGCCTAACATACAAGGATGTAAGTAGGCGACATAAAATCAACATGTAAGCGACATGTAACAATATGTAACCAATCATATACTCATGACGATGCATTCCACAAAATCAATCATCAAGTCCTCATGCCAACCTTACTTCAACCATAATTAATCATCAAGCAATTGTAACAAGCACATGAAATGCAAGTGTAAGAGACACACATGCAACTAACATGCATGCATGACCAACACACACTACCCATGCAATCTGAGGGGTGAACCATGCTCTGGTACCACTCTATAACACCCTCCTCCCACATCTACCCAAGTAACCATGCCAACCTAGTAAACATGCGTCGAGAGGCTACTATGACTGGATTCGACCTCCTATGTGACCTTAAGGAAGTGGAATCGACATAACTCATCAACCAACCTATCCATGTCAGCAATATAACCCTCATGAGACATGTTAGCCACTCGGAAATCATGTCCCTGGGTCTCACTAATGTTCTGGACATATTAGGCCTTAGTCACTCCCATGCTATCAGCAAGAGAGTGTCCAGAAACCCAAAGTCACTCTCACGGGCTTGCCTACTAGTGACCAAAGACTAATTTTGTTAGTGCTATGCCAGCGACCCCGAGATTTGAGCCACTTTTTCAGACCTAGAGCCTAGGTCACTGCCCAAAATGGAATGATAACTCAGGAATAGTAAATGAACAAGGAAACAATGACGCAAAATTAATAAGTTGAACAAGACCTTAATCAGAACCCTACTAGCCATGCCAGGCATTTTGTCAAACATATCATCAACATGTAACCTACAAGTGTAAACAATGTAATTGAGAATTGTTATGAACCATTGTTCCCTCATGTCATTTGTTGCATTATCATCTATTAGGCAATAGGTACATTATCCATTCATTTACAAGTAAAAGCATGCGGAGAGCCATACATAGTTGCTATCATAAAACATAAAACATACATCTAGCCAACATAATAGGGATAGAAATATCATGAGCATATCAGGCATGAATTCCACATATACATTAGTACATTTACACATGAAAATCAAGGGAATGAATTTCTCATTAATGAATGCAACAAACCAACCGGAGATGGGACCACCATGTTCCACCCAACCATAGAATGGCTAAGACAAATCTCACTTCAGTCATTCACCCTCATGCCATATTCCAAGCATGAATGTGGTACTCAAACCAAAAGAATCAACCAGGGCATATCAAGGCTAAACCACCTCACCCTCATCAATAGCAACCATGCTTTACCGTAATCCATCCCAGATCACTAGGCCAACATTATGAACACCTCATAATAGGATTTACCATGATCTCCACTCATCACTAGGCCAAACAAGCATGGATGCCACCAGATCTCTCCACCTACACCGTGAGGAATTTTCCTGTCTCTCAGGGTTTATCGCAATCCAAACCTGGATCACTAGGCCCTAAACCGAGACCCACTCTCAGGGCTTTATTGAATATCCCAAACCTGAGATTACTAGGTCCAATTGAGAGAAAATCACCTCTTGGATTTATCATATATCCTGCCATTCACCGAAAAGGATTCCTAGGCCCACCAAGGCAACATAATCATGGTTTTACAGCAACCCATAGTCTGGTTCAGGGGTCACTAGGCCAGTGACTGTACCGTGATCCACAGTCTAGTTCAGGGACCACTAGGTCGTGTGCTCTATCATTCGGAGATCCACCCCACTCATCTTTGAATCCATCTAGAAATCCAGCTCAACCTAAACATGAGAACCCAATCACACCATGGCTATCCGAAAATGGCAAGGCTAGGCTGAAAACATTCTTACACCTGTAAAAACACATATCATGATAGAAAAGAACCACATGCAATACCATGCATTCCAAATCTAGTAAGGAAAATACACATGCAAATCGATACCTGCAATGAATCTTGTTGTAGTTTGCCCTGCTTGATCTTTACTTCCTCTTGCCTTATTTTCCTTTCTTGCTTCAATGTCAAAATGCTCCAAGAAAACTCTAAGTGTCCAAGAGTGAGAGAGAGAGAGAATAATGATAGAGCTCAAAAACTCAACTAACAAAGGTTACCAACTGATCCTTAGAATCCTTTTTATGAATGAGGCCTCTATTTTCTTCATTTTCCATTATTTTCCTTCGATTTCCTCCTCACATGCAAGCTGTGACTTTTCACCTTCCTTTTCTCCTAACTTCCATTATCTTCATAAATAAATGTGCCAAAAATGCCATTTTTCCTTTCCAAAGCCTTAACCATTGCCCTTTCCAATATCCTTAGCCATAAAAAAATCAAATCAACACCCACTAGAATGTCTTGCCCAACATTCAGCTTGGAATAAGTGTCCCATCAACCATGGTTATTATTTTTTCTTTTCTTTACTTTTATTACATGGAATTTTCACCAGGGTTGTTACAACTTTTAGGACCAAAACCCCTTCTTTAGATATTTTTAATAAAATTAGATTTGAAAACCCTTAAGAATAACACTTTTACAATTTCCTATTTGTTGGAGAAGGGACACATGAATTGATATTTTGACTTGGTCAAAAAAGAGGCACCACCTTATTAACCTTTGGGGGTTTTCCCCATAAGATAGGGGCTTCAAATGAACATAACTCCAAAACCGCGAAGGCTCTCACGGCGTGCCACGCATGACCAAAATCATCTTGATGATGTTAGCCTCACTCTCTTAAAAATCAATAATAAATCCAATTATTAAATTAAATAAATAAAATCATGAGAATTCCTCAAAATAAGGAGTCTAGATTGGATGAGAGATTCTCTCCAACTAGCTCTCCTAAATAAGTGTGTAAGTTGAGAAATTGTCAACCGAGTGAGTCTAAGATAGACGCACTATCTTAAGACCACTTACTTATGTATTTAAATGTATTATTAAATTTTTTGAAAAATGTGAATTACATGAGCATGAGAGACCACATGATGGCTCTCTACCTTTTCCGCCAGTTTAATTTTTGTGTGTTAATTTGTTGTGCATATGGTTATATGGCTTTGTGATTCTTCTTCATGTGGTATCAGAGCTTTCCTGAATTTGACAATTTCCTTCATTCTTCACGGTGGTTCCCATTAGAAAGCTGATTTGATTTATCATCAGAATTCGATGTTGGGACATCATTCCTTTGTTGCAGTAATATTACTACAGTAACCCGCACTTCAATTTATTTCCGACGTTCTTCAGGGGTTTTAATAACATTTTTTCTTAATCTCATTAGGCCACCTGTTCTGCAACAGGCGCAGCTCCACTGGATCTTATGAAAGTCTCCTCCTTGGAATTAACCGAAACTATATTGCATCACAGATCCAATTGCAGTTTTCATGTGACGTTGCTTCACACTCGGATCCTTGATAAGAGCTGCTCTTTTCGTACTAACCGTACCCTGCACATGGTGCAACAGAGTGCAATTATCATTCTATACACATGCTTCCTTCATGAGCCCTTAGGGATTTATTATGGCTTCCTCTCTTGAATGCCAAAAAGGCCTTATCACAGTCTGCCTTAATTGAAGAAATATCCAAACCTGCTCCTGCTTTCGAAACTGGGAAACTACAACAGAACACAACTAAGAAGATGTGAAAGCGATGAAAACGTTGCTGCTTGGAGAAAAATCCTGATTCCTGAACATTGATTCCCATGCTAGTGTCTTTGAGGGTGGATTCGGGGTCTACGATTGATTCTTAGGCTAACAGTGCGTGAATCTGTTTGATGGATGTGCATAAAAGATTGTCTCTACATTGATGCCTAGACACATTGGATCAATTAACATCTATGTGTTTCTTTTGAAGGATCGTTGCATGTTGTGGGTGCTCATCAAAGTATACGGTGAAAAAACTCATATGGTATGTTATCGTCTATTTTTAAATGCATAAAGGCCAATGGTGAGTATAATTATATATATATAAGTTGTAAAATTTAAAAGGATCACAGTAGCAAGGCGTTTCCACCTACATTGAAGGGCGCATGGACTATGATATGAATTTGTAGAGATTTGGGTTATGAAGTATCGTGCACTGGTTCCAGAAATTTGATAGCGTTTACCTTAGGGAAGATGTTAGTCCACTACTGACTAAACGAAAATAGGAGCCTGTGACGTTCAACGCAGCCGCAAAAAGGGATTTTATATGCACATACATAGATTGAGACAAAATGATTGGGGTCCAGATTGGAACTCAGAGGCCTAACAATTAGATATAGGTGAAATTGGTATCTGGTGTAGCATCAAATCCAAGTGCAAAGAAAGCTAGCCTGGAGATTCCTTCGGTAAACCATCAACATACAACATATTAAAATATCTCCAATAAATGAATGATGATTTGTTGCAGGCCCGACAACAAGAAGAATGCCCAATGGAGCAGCTAATGCGATGGATCAATCTTTTTTCACGATAGTAATTTCAAAGCTTGTCCTTGTGCCTGAAAATGCCACAGAGAGGTTGCCTGCATAATTATTGGACTCATATTGGCACCAGATTATCCCATATTGCACACGAAATGTTGCCCACGAAATCGCTTTGAAATAATCTTGAGGGACAACCATGTAAATTGGAATGGTATCAAAAAATATAGTTTCTCATTCAATCTGTTGATATATATGTAGGTCATCGTTTTTTGTAAATTCACTCATATAATACATGTTGTTGTGTTATTTGCAACGAAAAGGGAAGCATGTAAAATAATTTTAAAGGGTGATCAAAAGTATTGAAAATACTTTTTTGGAGTGATAAGTGATTTCAAATTTCTTTTTAGAGGAAGTTATTGTTGTAATCCAAAATAATATTTTACTTTGAGAGAGATTCAATCACTAAACATCTAGATTTTGAAGACAATCTGCCTCCAAGGAGTTCCCAAACTTTGTGCTTGAGAGATTTCAACGAAGATGTTCAAAAGATGAAAGGTTGATGTACTTCAATATTTAATAAACAAATATTTTTTGTGGTGTTGAAGTGTCCTAGATCCGCTTGAAATTGAATAAGGGGATCTTAGGTACACCGTGTGTAATGAATGCATGTGCATGACTTGTGTTCAAATTATCTCTTTGTATTATGCTTAAACAACTACATGCACATAAGCAAGCTTGATTATAAAAACACTAAATCAAGCTCCTGTAATCAAGCTTAAGTACACAAGCACAAAGCATCACATCATCAACTTGATAAGATGATCTTCCAAGCAAGCACATTTCACATCATGTAATCAAAGAAACCAAGTTAAGGATGCTACAAAATCAAGACATTTCTGCATTAACATCCAATCAAGCTGTCATCTACATCAACAAATTTTTTGCAGCAATTCAACAACAATTTTTTGGAAATTGCACTTGCACCATTTTTAATAAGCTCAATACAAAATTGTAACTTGCAAATCATAATTTGTAAGTTGAATTGTAATCAAATTTAAATTCAGTTGAATTGTAAGGGTGCATTCTTAGTTGTAACTGACACCCTAATTTGAATTGTTAAGGTGAATACATTAAGTCAAGTAAGTCTTCAACTGAGTCATCAAGATTGAACTTTTCATTTGTCTCTTGGGTGCATTTTCAATAGTGTTCGACACCCTTTATTTTTTAAAATCAACACATTCAGTGAGTACATTCAAGAAAGCACAAAGTGTCAGTAATCAATCAAGTGTGTGCAAGCAAAACAAGCGAGCATGTCATTCAAACAATCAAAGCAATAAAGCATGTCAATCAAACACCCAAGCAAGCAAGCGTGTCAAAATCAAGTGTGAAAGTTCAAAGCGCGACATATACAACAAACGAGCCAGTGTGAATTTGATTGAGAATTCACAAAGTGTCAGTGAAGCATTCAAGCAAAGTAATCATCATCAAGTGAGCGTGACATCAAGAGTTCAAACAACCAAGTTATAAAACTCTAGCAAGTGTTTAAAGCATCAGCCATAAGCAACAATACAAGTGAACCTAAATTCAAAGTGAGAAAGTTAACATGGCAACACACATCCAATTGTCCCAAATTCTTAACAATTTGATTTTATCATCAGCTGGCGACATGGTGATTCATCAGCAAAACAACTCTCGCTGATATTTAAGTGCATCTTCAACATGCACATGAAATGATTGAGTTTCTTCAACTGGACTCGCAGCTTCAAAGAGATGAGTTGCAATAGAAGAGTGATGTTTCTGAGTCTTTTATCCATATAGATGCAGATAAATATGTTGATTCCAAGTCAATGATCCAACTAGCTTCAAGTGTTGAAGTTGTTCTAGTTCAACTTTCTTCCAAACCCATCATCAAGCCATGGAAAGAAATTCAAAGTAATCAAAATCGACGCCACTTAGGATATGTCAAAGATAATGAAAACTTACATATTCCTGATTATTCAAAGCCAATTCAGTTCGTTAGTGCCAGATTACTTGAACAAATCACCTCAGCAAGTTCTCAGCAACTTGAAAACCGACGTCGATGCACACAAACTGAAGTTGCAGACAAACAAAAATGCACACAAACTCAAGTTGCAGACAAACCGAAATGTTCTCATTGTCAAAGAACTGGTCATTTGGAAAACCAATGTTTTGATCTCCATCCTTGTAGCCATTGCGGCAAGTCAAATCATACATTAGAGAAATGTTGCAACCAACAACAGTCAGCTAGATTGAAGATAAATTATTCATGGGTTGATCCCTAGGAATGGTCATCCACAGCCAGAAGATTGTACAAGTTTTACAATTGGATTCACTCACACATATTGCATCCAACAGTCAAATGAAGATGGTACTCTCGTGCAGTTGAACCGGGGAGTACACCAGTGAAATACTCCTCCACGTACAGGGGGGAGTTAAGATATATTTTGGAGAAGATTGTCTCTCCTTTCAGCTAACAAAGGGGGGGAAATGTCAATGAAATTGACAAGTGCTTGTCAGACCGAAAGTCTCGAAAACATCAGCGAAGCAGCCAGTGGGCATCTTCATCAGCCAGTGGGCGATCATCATCAGCAAATACGCCAGTGGGCATTCATCAATTTGTGTCACTGGACACCGGATGTTGTTTTCAAGAAAAGGACAGTTGGATTATTTTGTGGCTTGGCACATGATGGAGTTGTCAAGTGACATTCAGAGATGAATCAGTCATGCAGCTAACTCATGGTCTCTTCATATTGTAGTTTCTTCAACATCCAGCTTTGGTGGTTTTTCAGGCAAATGTTTTTTGAGGATCAACTTGAGAACTTGGAAGATGGTTCCTTGTTCATTTTGGATTTATCAATGGGGTGGGGG
>APFE030914530.1:0-10131 GCA_000404065.3 Pinus taeda | reverse complement strand
AACCAACTCAACCGCCTCGGATCTAGGATTCGTGAGAACACAATATTTCTCGTACAGAGATTGACTGTATGGGCTTTGACCGGATATTTCACCTTCCAAAGGAAGGATGAATCCAGAGGCTACCTGGCCCGATTACAGGCTCTGCCTAGAGAAATAGAATGTAAACACTTCATGAATAGTAGATCTGATGATCAACAGCTCTGATACCATGTAGAAATTTTGAATAATTTAACACATATTCAATGGAGATTATCCTGATCATGTACTATTGCGGAAAACATACACAATACATAAGCTCCTCTACGTTGATCATCAATATAGGAGCATCAATAACAATAAAACATCAAGAGCATTCACACATTAACACAGTATGTATCCCGGGGAAAGCATCTCGCTAAAAACCCCAACTATCTGTATATTAATGATTGAGTCATGTAACATTACAAAGCATAATACTTCTCACAAGTATCTCCACCTCTGTTACACACAATACAGCTCAGATCTGATCTCCAAATCTCTTCCACTGCTTGCCTGCCTCCACTGCGCAATCCTGCAAGAGAATACTGATGAATCAATGATCCAAATTCCCATTTCCCTTGGATATACCACGCAATCCTCATTTGCATACTCAATCCCTCTGATTGTGCAAATCATCATGCACAGCTATAGTCACAACTGATAGCAATCTGATCCTCTAACACCTGTCCCTGCTGAACTGAACATGCACTGACATGAAATTGAGTTAACTGATGTATTCATTAGTTGTATTATGAGTTAATAACTTGTGAATTAATTAATAACTAATTCACCCAACTCATCTCTAGTCTATTTTCCAGTTAGACTAAAAACAACCAGTTTAACAAAGCTAAACTGAACACAACTCCATCAACTGCACCTCCAGTCCACTAAACTCAACTCACTTGAGTTCTAACTGAAGTCCTGCATGCAAATATTAGTCATCCCATAGGTAACCACGTATTTCCTTCTTGGATCTGCATGTACCACATCCGTAGCTCATCCTGAAGTGCTCCAAGAGAATAAGACAAAGTTTATAGTCTAAATATTATTATGAGCTAATAATATTTGACTGTTCTACATTTAGACTGAGCAGTCACTCCACTGTGATCTAAAAATAGAAGTCCATCTATTTTTCCCAATTTGACCAATCATCCATAAACAACAACCTGCAATCCATAGACATGATCCATATGTCTAAAAATAGACTTGCGCCAAAAATAGGCTGCGGGCCCACTTAGTGAAGGCGACTCTTTTCACTAAGCTCCATCATCTTGTTGCAATCTCAACACTTCACCAATACTAAAAACCATGTCATAGTCGGCAATCAACTCACAATCATAGTCATAATACTAAAACTAGCACCCACTTGCACGCAAGTGCATATCAGTTGTCTCAACACATATTGTGTTAGTACAACCATATTAAAACAAAAGCATTCCTTCATACAATTTTATAAGCACAAATACATATCACGCACTTAATCAAGCATTCAAACAACCTATAAACATATCCCCTTACTATCCATAGTGCACACTAAGGTAGAAGGAGGAAGCTACTATAATGGTCCGATCTCCAATGTCCAATTATGGAAATGGGATCTGCAAAGATCTACTAAATTTAACCAAACTTGAAAATAAATTGATTTTCATTTCCTATACATTTTTTATGAGATTAATTCAAAACATTGTACTTATTCCACTTGTAACATAATAACTAAAAACATGCCACTTTTCCATTTCCTTACATGCAACTTTTCAAATTCCTTGCATGCAACCTTTCAAATTCCTTATATGAAAATCTTCAAATTAGTTGCATGAAAATAGGCACAGATCAACTACATCCATATTATCATACTAAAATACTATCCCATCCAAAAAAAATAACATTTTATTCAAACAATTACCATACTTTTGCATTTTCTCCAAACAACTACTATACTATTACATTTGCATGTAAGCATTTCTTCAAACACTTTACATGCAAACTAATATAGAAAACTATTTGCATACAAGTAAGAATATATCAACTACAAAAATACTATTACACATCAACACTATCCCCAACCACAAACAACATACTCATTGGGGCATTTTATCAAACAATTTGTATGCAATTAATCATTGAACCATTTAAGCATTTCATCAAACACTTCGCATGCAAACTAACATAGCGAATGATTCAATGCATATATCCTAAATTGTAATAGTACAAGTTATGGAAACTCAACCATAAGATCAGTGGTATTTTCCCTCACTATGGTTTAAGTTTCAACTTTTGATATTTCATAGATGAAAAGTTATACCAAAATACCAACACAATCCTATTTGGTGCACAATTCTAGGAGTATATAGAAAGCTCGACTTCCACTGGTCATATATCCTAAAATATAGTGAATAAATGTCTAAAATTTTTATCACAATATTAGTGGGACTTCCCCTCATTGTGGAAACAATTTCAACTCCTAAGAATGACCAGAAGAAACTTTATGACAAAAATGTCAGCTTGACCTGTTTGAGGCCTGATTTTAGGAGCATTCATAAGGCTCGACTACCTATACTCATATCTCCTAAACTATTGCGAACCAATATTTGAAATTTCCACCACATAATCAATGGTATGTCCCCTCAATGTGGACAACTTTTTAGCTTCTTAAAGCCTACATAAGATAAGTTATTGCAAAAATTCCAACATGACCTGTTTAAAGGTGCATTGAAGAAGGCCATCTTCCTTATATCATAATTCTTAAAGTATTGTGAACCAATATCTGAAATTTTTACCATATTATCAGTGGGATTTACCTTTAATATCGAAATTTTTTGAACTTCTAATATGCCACAAAAGAAAAGTTATAACAAATATGAAAGAAAGGTGTAAAATCTAAACCTTTGTTCTTCATTTCACCTATGATAGAGCCCATCCAGTCGAAATGTTTGAACTTGGAAGCTCTAATACCACTCTGTAACACCCTCCTCCCATATCCACCCAAGAAACTAGCTAGCCGGGGTAAGCATGCGACGAGAGGCCACTATGGATAAAATTCAACCTCCATGGTGACTTTAAGGAAATGGAATCGATATGTAATTTACAGGTGTAAATAATAGAATTAAGTGTAGGGATCTCATACCTATCTGAGAATTGCTATGAACCATTGTTCCCTCATGCCATTTTCTACATTATCCTCCATTAATTCATAGAACCATTATATACAAGTAAAGAACATGTTGAGAGCCATACATAGTTGATATCATAAAATATGCATATAACCAGCATAATAGGAACATGAATACAATAAACATATCAACCATCAAATCCATAAATACATCAGTACCTTAACACATGAAAATAAAGGGAATGGATTTCTCATTAATGAATGCAATGAACCAACTGGAGATGGGACTACCATGTTCCACCCAACAGTAGAATGGCTAAGCCAAATCTCTCTTCAGCCATTCAACCCTGTGACATATTCCAAGCATGAATGTGGGATCTCATAGAACACATCAATCAAAACTCATCTAGGGCTTCCAGAGGCCATCCACCTCAACCCATCAAACATTGACTCCACCTCATGGTCGGACATCACCAAAAAACCATCATTAGATTGGTCTCCATCCAAGCCTTCTAGGGCTTCCATAGCATTTTTCCAACCAAGGCTTCTATAACTGGTAACTCAACCCACAACTTATACAAGACTTTCAGAGTGTTTATCCAATCAAGGCTTCTAGGACTAGTAACTCAACCCACCAAGGGCTTCCAGAGCGTTTGTCCAAACAAGGCTTCCAGGACTAGTAACTCAACCCAAGCTGTTACAGAGCTTCCGGATCATTTGTTCAATTAGGGCTTACAGGACTAATAACTCAACCCAAGCTAAGGAAACACGAGAACCAACCAAAACAAAACAATGAAATTAAATCCACAATCACCATGGCTATCCAGGAAATGACAAGGCTAGGAAATCCACTATAGATCCAGGCAATCCTCCATGCTAATGACAGATCCCAACCAAGAAACCACATGCATGTGCCATGCATGCAAAAATAGTGAATAAAACATACATGCAACTCAGTACCTGCAAGCAAATATGATGTAGTTATTGATATTGATGCCTTCTTGTGCTTTCCTTCTCTTCCTTTGCCTTCTTGCTCCAAGAATCCAAGTATGCCACACCCACCAAGAGTGCTCCAAGAAACTTCTAAGTCTCCAAGAGTATGGGAGAGAGAGAGAATAATGAGAGAGCTCCAAAACAAAATTGACAAAAGCTTCACTCTGAGAGGAAAAATCTTGCCAACTGATCCATAGAAGCCTTTTTATGAATGAGGCCTCTATTTTCTTCATTTTCCATTATTTTCCTTCATTTTCCTCCTCACATGCAACCTGTGAGCTTTCACCTCCTTTTTCTCCTAATTTCCATTATTTTCCTTCATTTTCCTCCTCACATGCAACCTATGAGCTTTCACCTCCTTTTTCTCCTAATTTTCATTATTTTCCTTCATTTTCCTCCTCACATGCAACATGTGACTTTTCACCTCCTTGTTGTCCTAATTTCCATTATTTTCATAAATAAATGCGCCAAAATACCTTTTTGCCTCTTTAATTCCTTAGCCATTGCCTTTGCCAATTTCCTTAACCATAAACAACCAAATGAACACCCACTAGGATGTCCTACCCACCATTCATCTTGGAATATGTGTCCCATCATCCGTGGTATTTATATATTTTTACATGGAATTTTCACCAGGGATGTTACACCGCCCATCTTGTCCAAGTGTTGAACCATGCTCTAATACCACTCTGTAACATCGTCCTAATACCACTCTATAACACCCTCCTCCCACATTTACCCAAGTTAACCGGTCCACTGGGGTAAACATGTGACGAGAGGCTATTGAGACAACTTGACATTTCACTGATCTAGATCCCCAACCGCAAACCATGCATGAGACTGAGGCCTCCCATTCACTCCCACAACAAGGCATGCCACTAACTGTGGAATTTTTTAGCTAGTTCTGAGCCAACGACCCTAGATTTTGTGCCACTTTTTCAAGGCCAGGACTCAGGCTACTGCCTAGAACTTCATGAAACTTTACAAAATGATAAATGATATTGGAACAAAGGTACACATGCAAACACTTGGTCAATGACTTGACTAGACCCCTACTAGCTATGACAAACATTTCGTCAAACTTGTCACAAATATGTAATCTACTAGTCACAACAGCAAATTTGAGCATAGGGGTCTCATACTTATCTGAGATTCATAAAGAAGCATTGTTTCCATATCACAATAGCCACATTATCATCTATTAGGTCATATATTCATTGTACATTTATTTACAAATCAAAACCTGATGGAATCCATACATCAAGTTTGTCATAAAACATACTCATAACCATCATATAACCAACATAAATAACAAGGATATAACAACCATAAGAATCACATATAAGCCAATACATTTACACATGAAATATCAAGGATACAGAGCTATTATTATTGAATGAAAAATCCAACCAGGTATGGTACTTTCACGAACTACCTGACCATATATTGGATGAACCAAATATTTCTTTCATCCAATCACCCCTGTGGCATATTCCAAGAATGAATGTGGGACTCAAAACCAAACCAAACCATGTTTCCTTACGCTTTATCACAATCCCTAGTAGATCACTAGGCCCTAAACAAGCATGGATGCCACTAGATTTCTCCACCTAAATCGTGAGGAAATTTACTGTCTCCTAGTCTCTAGCCTTTACCGTATATCCCGCCATCCAACGGCTGAGGATTCCTAGGCCTAATCAAGACTCCACCCTCCAGGCTTTACCGTATATCCCGCCATTCACCGGTCAAGGATTCCTAGGCTTGATCGAGGGCACACACCTCTAGGCTTTGCTATATATCTCACCATTCATCGGTCTAGGATTCCTAGGCCCACCGAGGCACACAAAATTCGACTTTACCGCAATCCGACCTTCTCCTGTCCAGGGATTCCTAAGCCCTGTGTTCTTTCTTTCATAGACCACCTCAATCAGTGTCAAAACCATCTGGAAATCTAGCACAACCAAATACAAGAGAACCCACAACACCATGGATATCCGGAAATGGCAAGGCAAGGCTGAAGAACACTGTCACACCTGGAAAAACCCATGCCAATGACAAAAAGAGAACCAAATACACACATGCATGTACCATGCATGCCAAAACTAGCAAGGAAATCCACACATGCAAATCGATACCTACAAAAAATTCCACTGTAGCTGCTAGATGCTGCTCTTCCTTGCTTGATCTTTGCTTCCCTTTGCCTTCTTTGTCCTTCCTTTCCTTTCCTTGATCCAATGCTAGAGTGCTCCAAGAATGCTCTAAGTGTCCAAGAGTGAGAGAGAGAGAATAGAGAGAGAGCTCCAAAATTGAACTTACAAAAGGTTAACTCTGACAAAAAGCTACCAACTGATCCTCAGAAGTCCTTTTATTAATGAGGCCTCTATTTTCTTCAATTTTCCATTATTTTCCTTCATTTTCCTCCTCACATGCAACCTGTGACCTTTCACCTTCATTTTCTCTTAATTTCCATTATTTTCATAAATAAATTGCCAAAAATGTCATTTTTCCTTTCCAAAGCCTTTGTCAATATACTTTAGCCATAATAAACCAAATGAACACCCACTAGGATGTTTTTCCCACCATTCAACTTGGAATATGTGTCCCACGTCCTTGGTCTTATATTGTTTTTTACATGAATTTTTTACCAGGGCTGTTACAGTGACGACTCTAGGTACATGGTCAATTTGTATATGATAGTGTTCTTACTTCATAGGGCTATTCTTATTAGAATTTTAGCCATAGTCACTTGTTGGATATATAGAGGTTTGAACGCCTCCTGCTTTCCATGCCTCCTAGGAAAAGCATGTGATGTGACGGCTCCCGCCGTATGCTTGCGCCTGTCCTGTTTTATTCCGTGACTGGTATGACTTTTAATGTTGAATTAATATCAGCGGTACGACGCCTCGAGGGCAGGGTTTAGGGTTTGTCCCAGCTCCTCCGGTTACTGACCCACGCTGGCCGGTTACCTCGAATTTTGTTCTCGCTGCCGCGCTTCACTTTGCCATTGTTCTCATTCCTTTGTGCCTGGAGAGTTCTGTCCGCGCCTGTGAAAACCCTCAGGTTCTGTTCTCGCTGTACAGTGACGAAACTACTGTAGTTTAGTAGTGTTTTGAGGCTGTGGATGAACGCCTTCGGGACCTGCAACGTTTTTCTTCTTGTTTTTAATGGTATTTATATGGAATTTTTGGTATATGTCGTGATTTTCGATTTCGCATTCTCGTTGGCTATGCTCCTCAAATTAACTTGACTGGTTCGTTTTCTCAATGGCAGGTTCGCACAATCATTCCACGCTCCTCCTGGTCACATGGTAAGTTTACTTTTCATGTTGGAGATTCTGGGTTTTTCTGGTTTCGTTTCTAACCCCTGCTTGCCACTGTCAGCAGGTTATGGTTGTTCTCTGGTTGTTTTGCAATCCTCCCTTACTCTCAGGTAACCTTTAATCAAACCCTTGCTTTGTCATTTCCTTATTTCTTCGGCTTACGAATGTGTTTTCGACTCTAACATTGTTTGGTCGGCTTTTTAATGACAGGTATCCACCTGTAACGCTCTATGGTTGAGGTTGTTCTGCGGCCCTGTTGGTGATTTCGCTGCTTCGGTCACGGGTAGCTCTGTTCCGTTCTGTAGATATGCATTTGACTATTTATGTTTTAAGTCTATTAGGTCCTGTAATGGTCAAGTCCGGTCTTGTGGAGGTGGTATCCCTCTCGGCTAAGCTTTCCTCGCTTTCGTGTTCTGTTATTTAGGAACCCTTTTTGGTTACTAGCTTTCCGTTATAGTCTTCTCGGACAGCTCTGTTGTAACCCTTCGTTTTTGATCTTGGAAGTTGTTAGACACGTCTGAGTATTCTGTCGATTTTAAGAGAGGGTTCTATGACAATTTTCGAGCCCTCCTTCTGTTGCTTCGTGTTCGGTCCTACAAACCCTCGGCTTCCTGTTTGGTCGATTTTGATTTGAAATGGCTCTGCTGTGTATGCCACTGTGTATTATTGGTTCAACAGTGAACCTCTGTCTGTAACCTATATACTCTGATCAATATATTTAATGGACTCTTTCCCTACAGTGAATGTGTCGCTCGGCTCTTATCTATTCGTTAACAATAATATATGGAATTGTATATCTCTGCTTTTAAATATTCGATGATACTGTATGTGCAAAAAGAACTTACAATGTGCTTTTGTTCTGGACTGTAATTATCGTTCCATATATATTCAATTTTATGAGGTTTCGTCGAGTTCTAAAAAAAAATACCTGTAGATTGTTTTCGTTACCGAATGTAACCTTTTGTCTGTGGGTTACTTCTAGGACCCTTCGCTGTTTCTCGTTCTCGTTCTATGGCTCAAGTCGACTTCGGTCTTCCGCCTGTACTTGATTCGCCTTGTTCGTTTACTTCTTCTATAGTGTCGTTGCTGTTAACACGTTTTCACACACGATGGCACGCTCTATAATAAAAGAATACTCTATGCTTGTAAGTCTGATGGCAGTAAATAATCTTGTAATTCGATTATACAGTAATGAATGGAAATCAAATGAATGTTGTTTTTCTGATAAAACAAAGATTAATGTTTTGCTCGATTTCCTTTTTCGGGGGAGAGAACCCGTACAATGATGTCCCTCCTGTTTTTAAATGAAATTTTTTCAACTGTTCTTGGTAAAACTACTTTAACAGAAAGTAACTATTTTGCCAGTTATGAAACTAATTCCAACTGCTACAACTGTAAAGAACTAATTTAGTTAATTGTCCTGTAATCAGTCTCCTAAACAACTGTAACAGATAAAATAAATAAAAACTAAAGTAAAAGTAAAATCAAATGACCGACAAGCCCAACACTTGTCTAGTTAAAACGAACGACCATTTGTTTCTGAATTCTTTGTGAGACTGTTAGCCTTTTAAGTCTCCTCGGAGCTGGATGCTCCTGCATCATGATGCAGGAGGGGCAGTCGCAACAACAACCCACAGGGACAACGTAGGGCCTGACTATTTGCCTAATATTTTAGTTACAACATATTTGAAGGCGGTGCCTCCTGAGACCCAATGTGAAATCGAAAAATTGGAAACTAAAGCCGGTGCTAAGAAGCAATCCTACTCTAACTATGAGATATTAGAGGAAGTCTCTCACTGGGTTCACAGCCTTGGTCACACCAGAGAAAAAAAAAGCAATACCTGAATTTTGTAGCACTACACTGGCAAATGAAGACTCTGCTTGGTCTAGTATTGATAGATAAACAAATGGAAAGGTACAACATTTTTGCTTCACTAGAGGATATTATAAAGATGTTGAGGAACTGACATTTCTCCATGGATAGGCTCAACACAAGACTAGCCCGTGTAGAAGGGCATCTTCAATGTGACTTAGACATCGTTACACCTCTTGGTTCCACTGCAAGGGATCTAACTCCCATTTCTTCTTCTAACTCTTAATGGCTATTACGTCTGCTAGTATATTTGGACTCTACCTATGTTTTGTATTGTGTATCCAGACTATCTAGTTTTTGTCTTTTGGTTTTGTCTAATGGGCATTTTTGGAAAAAATAGTTGGTGGATTCTCCTAAATTCCATAGAGGCAATAAAAATCCCCACATAACTAAATATAACAACTATGTACAGAAGATATTTTGATCATATAAAATCTAAAAAAATAAAATAAGAAATGAAATAAATTAATAAAAATAATAAATAAAAATAATATTAAATAATAAATAACGTGATCATAAATATTGACAATTATCATATTTAATAATTTAAGATAATTTGATTATAATTTAAATTTAAATATATAAAAAGTGGCTTAAGAAGAATGATGTTTAAAATTCTCCCTTGCATTTCTAACTGCAATGCCGGCAAGGTGTTTAACATGATTCTTAGAAATTTTGAATGCTAGGAAGGATTTCATATTTGTTGTAGATAATTTTTTCACTTCTAGAAAGGTTTATAAGTTTTTCTTTATATTTAATTATAGAAGAAAGAAGAAAGAAATTATTTTAACATTCACAAGGCTAAAGATAGCTTATGGG